>VICI01001830.1:0-19590 GCA_019593645.1 Akabosia matsudoensis | reverse complement strand
AAACCCGTCCTATATCTGGTTCCGTCGACAAAAAAAAACGGGTATAATTAACGGTGTACCGTTACTCCCATCATATTTCAAATACTATCCCAACTAGAATTGTACATTTTATTTACAGGTCAAAACTAATGCTTAATAATAAATCAGCTTCTAATATCGAAATATCTTTTGTTGTTGTTCATTTTTTATTTTTATTTTATTTTTTGTTCCCATCAAATAAAGAAAAAGGCATACCTTTCAAAATCACGTCTAAAGTCAACACGCTGAGTACTTCAGGGGGGAGGGGGACAGGATTTTCTAATGCAGTTTTTGAGTCATCAAAGTCTTCAACTTTTGTGTGTGAATTTTTTTTTACGCCTGACACCCGACTTGGGTGAAAAAAAACAAAGCGGAAGTTCTTATCTCACTTTTTTTTTCTCTCACTCAACTAACTTGCAAATCAAGACTAAAATTATAATTTTTGTTTTGTGCATACAGGTCTATCACAATCAAACTAGATATTTTTTTTAAAGTTTGCTTTAGTGGTTCACAAGCCACAAAATGTTTTTGAAAAAGTGAGTCTAGGCGTGTTCATGCCGCAGGCTTTTCATACCACTGCCGATTCATGCCCAGTCAAAGACGCCTTTTATTGATGCAGTGGAAACACTAAAGAAGGACTACGCTATATAAGGTCCAGTCCATATAAGGCCTACATCATTGCGTGCAGTACGATATTTCTTTGAAAATTGCCTCGCAATTAGGAACATGACCGTACTTTATATAAACCCATTGAAAATAATCTCATATAGTGTTTTTCTCCTGGAGCTCTCGATACAGGACTCAATGGTCCTTATAGGATGTTCTCTATAAAAGGCCCACTCTCTCTGAAAACCGAAAATGTTGTCTTGTTGAGGGGCCCAAATATGTATAGGATTTTAACTGTAACTGCCTATTAGGACTATTGGGCATTATATCGAGAAATCCGTGAGGAAACTACGATCAGCTGGTCACAACTCCTTCATTTAAATTAATCAGTAGAGCCAAGTTAAAAACACGATTTTGAAGCTAATTTGCGTCACCAGGTGACTAATTTAGAATTAGAATTGCCGCGTCAATGCAGTTAACTATAACTCTCTATTGCTGCTTTTACGTTAAAATTGGGCGGTCCTTATATCGAGATGATTTTCAATGAGTTTGTGTTCATATATCTAGCGAATTACGGTCCTACTAATGACTATTCCTTATATAAAGACGTCCTAATAGTGACTAGTCCCTATATAAAGAGGTCCTAATAGTGACTAGTACTAATATATAGAGGTCCTAATATAAAGGGACTTTTCAAAGGAAAATCGTACCGCACGCAGTGTGGTTGGCCTTATATGGAGTGTGCCTTATATAATGTAGTGTGCCTTATATAATGTAGTGTGCCTTATATAATGTAGTGTGTATATTTTGTTCTTCCATTTGTTCTCTTTGCATGATTCGGCCGTGGTAAGAATAAGCCGCGGTATAAGTTGGCCGAGGCATGAATAGGCCTGCACCACAAAAAATAACTTCTTCACTAACTGTCTTTTGGGGGGGAGGGGTGAGCAAATTTTGTTAGTAAAATCTGGTTGCCCAAAGGAATGTGTTGAGTATGGAATGCCTCTGTATGTGATTCAGAAGCCTGTCACCTTATCATCATTCTATGCAGTTTACTTTAGGGTTAACAGTCTTTAAAAAAGAAAACTATCGCTTGAAAATAGCTTTATCTATCCGTTACAAGCTTCTATATTTTTTTTCCTTCTTGTGACGAGAACGTGAACATGTCCGGCGGAATGAATAAGGTGATTGGGATGTGTGTGCGCTTGCATTTACAACTAACTTTGTTTTTGTAGCCTCATAAAAATATCTTGATTAAATTCTGATTGTTTTTATGTGTGAAAATTCCGTTTTCACGTTTTATTTCGGCTTTTTTTCTCTTCTCTTTTTGAAAAGAAAAAATACAACAAGTTGTCTACAATGTTTAAATGAGGGTATTTTATGTATTGTGAAAATGTTTGTCATTTCCGGTTTATCATAGGCTCAGGACTGAGACAAGGCAGGTTTATTTTTTTCTAATTTATAATTTAGTAAAGGAGTTCAAAAAAAATTCTTGTCGTGTAGTTGACACAAAGAATGAATTACATTTTGAAGCCGTCAAGCTTCCGCTAATTGCCGGCTTGACTGCATTGCAATTTTTTTATAAGGTGAAGGGGGATAACTGTGACTGATAACCGAGCGATATCATTCACGAGAAATTGTTGAAACATGTCAAAATGACGCTGTGCAGTTTTAATAGTGATTCTTACCGTAAATTCTCTAAAGAAGGCCGGGGTCTAGAGAAAAATAAATATTTCTAAATGTGGCGGGTTTAGAAACCAAAAACGACATGGGCTTTCTAAATACTGAGTGAAATTTCATGTACCGTAACTCCTTGAACGAGCGCCGGGGTCTCTAAAGATGGCCGAGGTCAAGAGAAAAATAGTTATTTTTAAATGTAGCGGGTGCAGAAAAAAAAAGAACGCTGGCTTACTCAATCCCGTCTGAAATTTTCGTGTACCGTAAATCCTCTAAAGAACGCCGGGGTTAAGATGGTAAACATGAAATTATAATTAGCCCGCGTGCTTTTAAAACCGCCGGGTGGGATGGAGAGCTTCAACATTTAAAAAAAACATTTTTCGCCCGGGGCGTTCTTTAGAGAATTTACGGTAGCTTATTACAAGTTCGGAAAGCCATTGAGACTCATTTTACCTCTAAAACGACAAATTTAACGACAGCCCCAACACAACAAATGAGCGATCCTGTTTCTTGATTTGCACGAGCGGCGCGGAAGGAAAGCGGTTCTATTTTAGAAAATAACTACCTCGCCGGGGTTTTGCACACTTTATTTATTTTTAATTAATCAAAGGGACTCAATTCTAGTTCTGGGGAGGTGATGATAATGCGAGACGAACGGAAAGCTAGAATAGCTTCTGATTACAAACTTTGATTACTTTGCTAATCTCAGGAGCAAAACAAAAAAGAAAAGAAATACCGAGACACGGCAAAATTGTTTGAGCGTTATAAAAGTAAGTCAATTTATTGGTCTCTCCGATAACTTCATTGAGGACGACTGGCAAAAGGAGAAAAAAATGTCATTCATGATTTGCTCTTGAGAACATCGAAACATTTTTTGTGATCCCGAAAGCTACAAAGGATATTTATTGTTTCTATGCATGCAGAGATGTGCAGTCAGTAGGCACGTATTTTTTAAAGTACGGCGGTCTATGACTTATAAATAGCCCCGTAAATTCTCTGCCGAACGTGATAACCTTTCAGTTGAATATTTTTTTTCGAGCGGCAAAATTATGAAATTAACTAAAAACAATATTTACAGTTATGCATGTACTGAAAATTTGTAGATGCTATATTTGTAGATTTGCATGACTATCAATAATATTTTGAGTGACGTCGAGCTTAAAAAAAATAGGTCCGTACTGACTGCACATCTCTGCATGCAAAGAGACCATAGATACAGTCGATTCCATTGGGAGAATGAAACATCCCGGAGGAAAAATTGTTTTTCCCGAATGCATCAAAAAATTCTCCTTCTCCAAGGCAAAAAATACATGGGAAAAAACCATTGTTCCTCCGGGACTTTTCATTTCCCCAACTAAATTGACAGTACCTTTTCAACTTTCGTAAACACATTTTGGCGCTAACTTTTTTCCGTGAAAGGAAAAGAAAATTTGTGTGTGTCATCTAAACCACAAATTTCTTGTGAAAAAACAAAAAAAAAACTTGTACTAGACTTAAACCACGTTATTTAGATTTAATTGACGACGAATGATCGCTGGCGAGTGGCGGCCTAAACACATAACATACCCACCCTTTCCTCATTTACCTCAAAACCCTTAGTGTGTTTTTGGTTTCCTGTTTTTGCTAAAAAAAACAAATTATTTTCAACATTTATAAACCTTGAGAATTAAGACAAACTCGTCTGCAAAGCAAATTAAAGAGACAATACGACGTACATCAAGAAAACAAAAAAGAAACGTAGCTTTTTTTGCGAGGTTGGGGGTAGCCAACCGCAACGAGAACCGCGTGTACATCGGCACCTATTTCAAACGACTTTTCCTCCCATTCAATTTATTACTTTTAAAATTATTTTATGACTGTGTTTTGAAACGATAAGGAGTCTGGTAGTCGATTACCCCGCGTAGTTATTAAACTTGACATTGTTTTATTTACAAACTGCTAAAAATAATAAATTGCAATTTTAGTTGTATGTATGCAACGAACCCTGTCTCGAATGCCTTGTCGTTGTTATATATTTTTTTAAATATTGGCTTGTGTCAGTTCTCATATTGGCTTGACTTGTTTGTTTTTCGACGCGCCTGGCGAATCGTTCATCGTCCCGCTATCATTTTGATTTTGTTCTCTTTTTACTTTTCAGGTCGGTTCATTGAAACATGCGCCTGATAAACAAATGATAATTAACAACTACAAAGGGGTGCGTCCGTCAGCCCCCCCCCCCCCTATTTTACTTGACGAATCCATACATTTTTGTATCGGGCATAACAGAGCAGTTAAATTAATTGTATTAGAGCAAGCTTTATATGTGACTGTCCTTAGGAAAAGGGGAGATGTCGTATAAAGAAAATAAAATAAAAAGATCTGCTCTGCATTCCTTTTTCCCTGACGAATACGCGAAAAGTGTATATGTAAATTTAATTTTGCTACTTTTATAGTTGCTTTTTTGGCATATTTGTCAGAGAAAAACGATTTTAGCGTCTGTTTTCTTGTTTTTTCTTTTCATACAACATATCCCCTTTTTCTAGAGACAGTCACATATTTTAAAGAAGACATGATAATGCCTGCATTGCAATCAATTGGTTTGACGGCCAAACGTGACACTCTAACTCGTCTTCTTCTCATTGTTGACTTTGCCCTCGTCAGAATACTAAAATATTAAGTACAGGGTAGTTCATAAACATCGCACAATTTATCAAAATTATCTTGACTAAGATCTGACAAAACGTTGTTTCATTGCTTTTAAAAATTTTCTTGGGGCCGTGTTGACGTGTTGCGTTTCCAAAGTTAAAAAGAACAATTAAACTGGTGCAATGTTTATGGGCCACCCTGTACATCTTGGGAAATGAGTTTAGGAGAGGTGAAAATATAACCAATCTATTAACAATTCATTATAAAATTATTTTTTCTTATACAGATAGCAGCGATGACTACTTAAATTGGGCCACCCTGTACATCTTGGGAAATGAGTTTAGGAGAGGTGAAAATATAACCAATCTATTAACAATTCATTATAAAATTATTTTTTCTTATACAGATAGCAGCGTTGACTACTTAAAGAAAAACCTGTATTCATTCCGTATTTTAAAATGTTTTATCGAGAAACAAGTTAGGAAAAAAATGATTTTGAAACGAAACGGATCACCTTTTTTTATTTTGTAGTTTCACACGCAAAAAAATAACCTGAACTTTTGAGAGAGAGAAAAAAAAATATTGTCTTGAGCAAGTGACTATTGAAAGCCAACCAAGAATCGGACCGGAAGTAAAGTAGTTTCTTCTAGAAAAAAAATGGGAACCCGTATGAAACGCAAACGAAAGAAACGAGGTTCGTGTGTTATATGAGTTTAGCTGGGAGCGCGCGTAGCGCTTGCAACAGGTATGTAGCAGTTAGTGGGGGAGCAGCGGATGCGCTCTTTTGATGGTTCACACATCATCATTATCAAAAAATAATCGCGATACAGGCTCAAAAAATTGATGTTGTAAAAAAACACGGGCACAAATATAAACCAGCCCGTTACACCTCGAACCCATAAAGTAGCGAAAGCGTCATGTACAATAATACCCGTCGTACCCCTCGTACCATGGTCAAGGTGACGAAAATGGAACCAAGTACTTCAAGAAGCAGAATTGATGTACCGAAGTACCGTAAAACTTCTAAAGAACGCCGGGGTCTCAAAAGATCTCCGAGCTAATCAAGAAAACGAAATATTTTAAAAAACGGGGAGGACTCAGGAAAAAAGAGAGGAACGCGGGTAACCTAAATAACCACTCGAATTCCATGTACCGTAAATCCGCTAAAGAGAGCCGGGGTTGAGACGAAAAACTCGAAATTGAAATTTTGCCGGATGGGTTGGAGATTACTATTAGAAATTTTCGCCTTGGGCGTTCTTTACAAGTTTTACGGTAGTACTGTCGAAATATGCAATAATAAATTTTCCCCATTTACTATGCATTATCGTCAGCATTCGTCAGCCCATAACCCGTAATCATGACCACCTGACAATTTGAAACTTTGTCAGCTAGACCATTGTCCAATGACGCTTATGTATGGAAAATACGAACCTTGGGCCCGTTGTAGTTTCGAAGTTATAAAGCTTTTACAGACAGACAGACAGAAGAGACGATCCTACAAAGAAGCTTTCGCTACTTAACAAAGTCCCATAAAGAAAACGGAATAAAAAAGAAGAACGACGTCGACAAAAATAAAGACAAAAACGCTGAAGACTCTGTGAGGTCACATTTTTTATTATGTGTTGTGTGCTTTAAAAGAATGTATCATGATCGTCATTAAAATACGAAGAACCGCAATTCTTTAAACTGCCTATTTTACATGAAAAGGAGGAGGAGGAGGATGTTCTTTGATAGGGGGACCATGGGAAAATTATATTTTTGTAGTACGCACAAATTGTATTCAAAGTAGTTTAAATATTTTTGTTCGGTTTAATCAGCAGTTAAAATGTTAATTTAGCCCCGAATTGGGTACAGTCAACAGCGATGAAAAAAAAAATGAAAAACTTGAGCAAATGATGTCATCAAATTTCTAGTAGGGAGACACAAATGAGCGGGAGAACACACAAATAGGAATGAAAAGCAGGCACGAGGTTAAGGTAGTATTTGTTTTCTTCTGTAGCGTAAATATTTTAAAGAACGCCAGGGTGAAGTGGTGCAATTTGATATTTCACGGGGTCTCCAAATAACGCCGAGTATCTAAATAACGACGTGTCTCTAAATAACGCCGTGTCTCTAATTAAGGCCGGGTCTATAAATAAGGCCGGGTCTCTAAATAAGGCCGGGTTTCTAAATAACGCCGTGTCTCTAAATATCGTCGGGTCTCCAAAAACGCCGAGTCACCAAATAACGCCATCTTTCTAAATAACACCGGGAATAATATCGGCAGTTCTAAACTGTTAGCAACATAACATGACGGAACGCCAGCCACTGGATCATAATTAAATTTAAGTTATGAAGATCTAAATTAAAACCAGTTTAAAGTAAAAATTTTAATTGCGCCGGGTATCTAATTATGGCCAGCAGGGGGTCGCGAGGGAAATTTCAATTTTTTCAGGCTGGGCTTTCTTTAGAGGTTTTACGGTATATAAAATTTTCCTGAAAAAAAGACAAACTGTAATGACGGTGAGAATTGGTCAAAAAAGTACATGAAATCTATGGTTTGGTCAGTTCGGGAGGTTAAGTTTTAATACGATGACTATCGGAAATGACGCTAGCAGCAGAGTGTTCCTTGAGATGATGATCATGACAGGAAAAGGAACAGAAACCGGCTCAACGTGTCTTTCTCACCTCACAACGAAAAAAAATTAACATGTTCAATACAAGGTTTTTTTTTCTTTTCTCCCGATTTTTAGTGTGGGAACACACGAAATCACTCTTTTTTTTAAAAATACAAAATAAGAAAAATTTCCTCGCATCAGAATATTATTTATTTGTGCATTTTTAGAGTTTTGTGTACCTAGACGGGGCAGCTTTTTTTAAAGGAAAAATACGTGGTTGCATCAGAAGATGATTAGTAAAAACAAGTTGGGATTCCAGACCAGAGAGACAAGATGATAAACATCTAGAACGTTTTTTTTTTGGATTTTTTTTGGCATAAACCTGAAAACTTGGCAAAGGGGGGGGGGGGTTAACTTTCTCGTCGTACTGGACAAACATTGTACCAAAAATATGAATAATTTAGGTAAGCTATGTGCACCAATTTAAAATTTTTAATTGTTTTGGACACTCTATTTGGTTTGGAATGGTTCTATGGGAAATTTGGCGTATTAGTAAATAAAGCATTATACGACTACGCATTCATATGCGAAACGCATTAGCTGCAGAACTCGCTTGTTAGAAGACTTTACTAAGACTGAGCTTGCAAAATCGCCAAGAAAATTAGACTAATACCTTTTTATTTTTTAGATAATTCTTATTACGGAATATACGTTATGCATATCATGCTTAAATTCCGTGAAAGCCTTATCTGTGTAATGTCATTTGCCTAATGCGTTTTGCATGCCAATACTTTGTCAAGTAATACTTTATTTAGTGCAACCGAAATTTGGGATCGTAACGGAACGACGATGACCAGGCAGGGTTTTTCTGGGAA
Source organism: Akabosia matsudoensis (assembly GCA_019593645.1). Taxonomy (NCBI): domain Eukaryota; kingdom Metazoa; phylum Arthropoda; class Collembola; order Entomobryomorpha; family Paronellidae; genus Akabosia; species Akabosia matsudoensis. The sequence continues at coordinate 11,195 of VICI01001830.1, read as the reverse complement.
ATTTTCAAATTCATTTTGGAGATGATTTGTGACTGAAAAAATAGGACAAAGTATTGCCGAGTAACAAGAAAATAAATCAAATCAGGGTCTCAGATTTTTACATAAAATCTCATTTTTCGGAAATTTCTTCTCATATTTCATATATATTTTTAATAATACTTTAGCAAAATCTTATCCTTTTCCATGAAATTCAAGAAACTTGCAAGACAAACTTAAACATTTTCCCCGCAAAATGCTATCAAACTTCCTCAAGAAACCAAATTTAATATAAATATTTTTGCATTATACTAGCAAAAACTGTTCCAAACGGCTCTTAGATGCCATATTTTGACCAAACATTTCATATTTTGCCATTTTCCATTCATATTTCCCTGCCATATTTACTTAGTTTTTATCTCCTAAAAATAGCACACTCTGACGATGAATATTTGTATGCCAAGAAATGCATTAAAATTGTTTTTAAAAAATAACTCTGTTTGATAAAAAGACGAAAGGTAGGGGGGGACTTAACTGTACCCCATGCCCATTTTAACAAACTATCGGCAAGACAATGTTTGCATTTTATAGCGGAAAGTTGAACAAGGAGACAACATAAAAAAAGTACTTTTCTGCATGATAAACTTCTTTATGGCTCCTTGTGCTAAGACGGATTGTAGTCGTAAACTTACCCAAGTTCAATTAGTTCGGAACGATGTCATGATTAGCTACATGTGACTGGCCCTAAGAAAAGGGGATCTGTCGAAAAAAATCTCCTCTACATTCGTTTTTCTCTGACAAATACGCCAGAACTTATAGGCCATCCAAGTGATAATGTCCTAAAGCTATTAACTAGCATCACACTAGCATACGCATGCCTGCATGTAGCATGTAGCACTCACCCAACATTGCACATTTTGCGGTGCTATAGCGGCCGGTCGTCGTGGATATGCAGTAAATGCAATAAAAAGAGCGAGAAAACTAATTTTGCTACTTTTACATTTTCGTTTTGGCATATTTGTCCAAGAAAAACAAATGCAGAATAGATTTTCGCGTTTCTTTTTCTATACGACAGATCCCCTTTTCCAAGGTATAGTCACATATACTAAGCACTAGCTATCGTGGTTGCATTGTTATAGCGCAGCAGCTTTATCATATTTTCCCATTTTTTTTATCTGATCAAGGCCAACTGAAATGTCCGGATATGAGCGGGCAAGGAGATGGGGGATTGTGGGAAAATTGGCAATTTTCAGTTAACCTTTCACGAAAAAGAAAAACAGGCCTCGCTATGACTACATTCTTCTGTATCCCTCAAGAGACAATTTCTTTTCTTTTTGAAATTCCCGCGAATCGTTCAATAAACTTGGATTATGCCATTGTCCGATTTCAACTTTTTCAGTACTAATTAAACAACGGATGGCTTATGACTATGCTGTTTGGGAATAACATTTTTGCGTCTTGTAGCATTTTCATGCATTAAATATTTGTGGCTTTAATATTTGCATTATTTTGCGTCAAACTTCGGACAAGTTTTTTTTGCCTAATACCTAGACCCTGTGAACAGATCAGGAGAGAAAAAAATATGAAAAAATTCTCAGGCCAGCTAGCAACTTGTGTCGGCAAATGAGAGAAACTGGATTAACTGTGGGTGCACAAATTGTATCTAAAATATTTTTAAAATCCTTATTTATCAGCGACGAGCACCTCTTTTTTCGATGATGTATTTTTTACATGTTTTTAGTTTCTTTATCAAGTGTTCTCTGTAAATTACACATGAAATTATTTTCATTTTGTGCGCACCTCCAGAATTCTATTTATTTTGGCGGGACGTACAGTCGCCTGGAATGGAAGAAGGGTTAGACCTTGCGGAACAATGGTTTTTTTGCCGGGCATTTATGCATACAAAAAAATATATTAACACGTATGCAATAATTTTAATTATAAATATTTATTAGCGCTATTTATGTGTCTAATTTTTTAAATAAAATCTAAATTATTAATTCACAACGTTTTATATGTTGGAAAAGTTAAAAATATATTAATTTCCTTGTGGTATTTGGTGCATTGTGGTGTCCCACAATTTTAGTCTAGCATGCAGATATTCATAGAATTTAATGCAATCATCTTTAGAATTATTGTTCTGCAAGGTCTAATCATTCTTTCATACCAGGCTACTGTACAATGCTTCCAAAAAATGGACAACAATTCACAATCTATTTTTTTGTAATTTATTATTCACAAAATGTTGTTGTACATATCTAAGATATATATGTATATGTATATATATATATATTATATATTGTGAGCTCCCAAACTTTATATCTAGCAAGACAGCCAGAAAAAATGACGAGTTGAGAGCAAGTTTTTTGGCAATTCTCGTCCCACTATCAGTTTTCCCATCTATTTTCATCGTCGTACCTGTTCTTTACCAACTAAGATACATTTTTTTAGCAAGCCGAAACATCCTGAACAAAGGATAAGAGGCTTCTCAAGAAAAAAAAAACAAGATTGTTACGAAATTTTTCTTTTTGGAAACAGCGGAAATGAACCAACCGGCCGAGTTTTTTTTCGGCAACTGTCTCACAATATCTCCCAGAGAAAACCATTAATCCGCCGTGTTCTTAACTAGATATGGTTGCATGTGCTTTTCTAAGACACTAGACAGACACATGTTGCTCGCATTTTGATAGGTGTAAAACCTCTAAAGAACGCCGGTGTCTTTAAAGATTGCTGGAGTTTTTGAAATGTTGCTGGGGTTTTCTTAATAAGATTGCTGGGGTTTTTACAAAGGTTTCTGGGGTTTTTACAAAGGTTTCTGGGGTTTTTAAAAGGTTTCTGGGGTATCAACAAAGGTTTCTGGGGTTTCTGGGGTTTTAAAAAATATTTCTGGGGTTTAAAATACAAAAGAAGACTTCTGGGGTTAAAAAAACAAAAAAAGATTTTTGGGGTTTAAAAAACGATTTCCGGGGCTTTTAAAAGAGATTTCTCGGGGGTTTTTTAGAAAGATTGTTGGGGTCTAAAAAAGGATTGATGGGGTTTTCTCAATATTCCTGGAGTTTTCTCAATATTCCTGGGGGGTTTTAAAAAGATTGCTGGGTATTTTAAGGATGACCGTGTTTCCTAATATTCCTGGGGGTTTTTAAAAGCTGACCAGGTTTTCTTAAAACTTTTCGCCTCTCTTCTCGATCGTTTGTGCAAGAGAAATTCCCAATTCACGCTTAAGGCGTTCTTTGCAACTTTTACGGTAATCGTAACATCACAATAGAGTAAACTGCAACTAAACAGGTAAAGTTGATGTTGCACTCTCTGTCATAATAATGTGTGTACACCCCATAAAAAATATACATACATAATATTTCTATACTGCATAAAATAATATTATTTTTGGTAGTTCTCAAGGAACCACTTTTTCGACTAATCAACAAGTGGCGCACAAAAAAAACAGAAACATGTTTATTCTTGCTGCGCCGTGTTCCGACAAAATCTTAATTTTTGTGTGAATACCAATTTCTCACCCATTTAAATAAACAAAAATATTTCTACAAAAAGTTATTCTATCAAGTTTGTCAAAAAAAACATGTTTATTCTTGCTGCTCCGTGTTCAGACAAAATCTTAATTTTTGTGTGAATACCAATTTCTCACCCATTTAAATAAACAAAAATATTTCTACAAAAAGTTATTCTATCAAGTTTGTTCTTTCCCGTTGTATTTTTTGGTAGCTTTTTTAAAATAAAAATTAGTATTCATGTTTTATTTCATATTTTTTTTACATAATCCTTCCGAAAGAAAAAAAAAATCTCTTTTGAAACATTTTTCAACTGGCTAATAAATAGTTTAGATTAAAAAAAGAAGACAGCAGAGCGGATGGTGGTAGCTTGCAAACAAGTACTTTTTTTACTCCCCATTTTATTTAGAGTTCGTAACGGGTAGAGTTCCTGTTTCAAAAAGAAAAAAAAAACGTATTTCGCGTGTGACCGGATTTAAAAAAACAGACAAAAACAAAAGAAAACGACGACGTATACGACGACTTTTGTATTAAAAAATTATTCAAGTATGCCCTCGTCGTCCCGTGAGAGCACTCTCGGGGTTTTGCTACGATTAATCCGGTTCCTTTAATGGAATCTTTGCGTTTTATTGTTTGTCAGTCAAGTGCAAAAATATATGTGACTTGGAAAATTATAATGTACCTAGATTTTCGATACATGCATACATTATTTTTAAGCTCGCCAGGACATAAACTGGGATAAAATTCAGTGAATTAACTAAAAATTAATTAAAAACTGATATATTCAGTTAATCTTCTAGTTTTACTGTTCGAAAAATAGTTTAATGACGGTTCATCACGTTCAACGTTCGGCAGAGAATTAAAGTGGCTGTCAGCAATAATTTATGTCCCGTCAAGTTTTTAAAAAACCGTGCATACTGATGATAATGAACCGTCATTATCCTATTTTTCGAACGGCAAAATTATAAAATTACCTTAAACTACTATTCTTAGTTAAGTTTTACCTAATTCAATTAATTTTAAGCAGATTTGTGTGACTTTCAACAATAATTTATACCCCAACGAGCTAAAACTAATAAGTACATACTGACTGTACATCTATGCATGCATAGCAACTCTAGGCATATTATAATTTCCCAAGTCACATACCCATTTTTTTTCTTTTTGATGAAATGGCAATCCTGATAATAGTGATTGAAGGTGGCCTATTCCTTTCCCACCCATTTTAGAATAGATTTTTAGTTGTAAATTTCTACGCGAAAAAAAACTGGTATCATTCATCATCCTGGTCATATCTCATCCAAAGCTTGAGCATTTATAACAGTGCTCCAAAGTAATTTTCAATTCCTCTCTCTCTCTCTCTCTCTAAACCAGCTCTGAAATAAATTTTAATGTTCAATTTGTGTACACAGAATTTCCCACCGTTTACTTTTCGCAGAGCTCAAATCACGGGTTACCTTTTTTGACAAGTTGTACCAAAAAAAAGTGACCACCTTCACCGGTCTTGAACAGAGAGAGAGGATATTCCTTTGACTCCCAGCTTCAAAACGATATCCGGAGAAAAAATAAAAGAACTGACGAAAAACAGCTCATTTTTTTTAGAGAAAAAAAATGTCGACTAGGAACAGGATTACGTCCATTTTAAAAAAGACCAGGGCGGTAGGGTCGGTGAACCGCGTGCGAAAAATTTGTTCACAATTTTTTTTTTCGTTCAAGATACGAGTGTTATAATGTAATGGACCAGACGTCAGTTTTCATAAAGGGCTCTCGTCTTCGTCAAAAAAAGAAAAGAATGACAAAGTAGCTGGTCGAGGGAAGGCGGAGTCGGAGAAAGGTTGCGGAGGTGGACGAGTTATCACAAAAAATAAACAAGGTTTTACCACTGTACAGCTTCCGTGAAGCTACCTCAATTTTGTGACTGTACCGAGGAAAAGGAGAGCTGTCGTGTACAAAAAAAAAGAAACAAGTAAATATACGCAAAATTTGAAATTTTCTTTGAAAAAATGTGTTTGAGAAAGTTAAAAGGTATCTGTCGTTGTTATGCTTGTATGGATGTGCAGTCAGGGGGCACATATTTTTTAAAGCTAGGCGGTACCTAAATTATTATACCTAACCACGTAATTTTTTTGTCAAGCGTCATTATGTTTCAAATTTATAAAATTAACTAAATAATTATTTTCCAGTTGTTTTCTTTTAATTTGTAGCCACTATATACAGAATTTGCGTGACTATCAATAACAATTTAAGTGACGTTGAGCTAAAAAAAAATATATGCCCACTGACTGCACAACCATACATGCATAGAAACGATAGATACCTTTTAACTTTCTCAAACACATTTTTTTCCACAGAAAAACGAATTTAGAGACTATTTTCATGATTTTTTAAAATATTCTACACGCCATATCCCCTTTTCTATGGGACAGTCACATTTTTTTCCTAGCGTATTGTGTCCGTTCTACTGTCCCAACTTGTTTTTAAAGAAACTTTGGGAACCATTTTATATATATTTAATGCAGGGGTTGACTTGCTCTGTCGTTGTAGTGCTTTAAATACATATTTTTCTGTGTTTGTTATCGTTAGCTCGACTTTACACATAATACTACCTTGTTTCAACAAAAAAAAAAAAAAAAAAAAAGAAGAACTGATGATGAGTAGTGGTTGCGCACGGGTGTAACTAGAGTGGTTGCAAATACCTGCTCACCGGCCAGTGGCAAAAGTCTCCGCACGGAGTAGTGGAGAAAAGAAGAGACAAGTGGACGGAACGTTTTTTGCTGACGCCAGTCGCGGTGCGTCGCTTGTACAAAAAACCCCACAAATGAAACGGATTTGCTCAGAAAATTGTGTTTTAAGAAAATTTGAGTATTTTTTTAGTTAGTTAATTTTTATGCACTGATTTGAGTGGGCGTGCGATTGAAAGAAAAAAAACTTCTGTTTTTGGTTATTTTTTGTCAAAATAAGTAAATCAAAAACTTGTGAATTTTAAGTAAAAAAACCTTAGTGAAAAACAGCTTAATACGCCTTTTATTTAGTCAAAGGCGTGGAGAAAAAAAAAACAAAAATATTTAGGAATTTAGTCAATTTTTAAAAAATCAAGTGGCCAATCGTCAATCAATTTTGCTCAAAAACGCTCAAGTGGACGGATGTGTTGAGCGTTCCAACTCGTAGTGAATACCAGTCAATATATTTTTAGTACTTTATTTGAACACCAAAAAATATTTTTAGTTTTGAATGCCTGTGAAAACCCCAAGAAAAAAAAACAGAATTTTTTTTTGTCATTGTCATGACATGACCTATAAACTGTGTCCTGTGTTGGTACCGCTTTGTATTTCTTCTAGTGTAGGACGTTAGCTCCTATTTTATTTACAAAACGCGGAAAAAAAATCACGCCTTTGCGTGTGGATCAGTCAAACTGGCGTCTATGGGTGAGTATCATTTCTCTGTTCGAACTTTTCTGCTTTTGGTACTGTCCGTGGAAATAGAACGTTGAACTTACGATGTCAGCCCGATTGGTTTCCTAAGATACCATCTGAACATTTCTTTTTCTCTTAAAATTTTCTTTTTTCCCCCTTTTTTGTATTATTTATGAAGTGGAAAGAAAACAATGCAAAAAAATTTCTGCTGAAAAAAAAAGTTCAGATCGTGTCTTAGTAGATCAATCGGGCTGACATTTTGGGTTCAAAGTTATAATTCCTTGGACAGTAGTTTTCCGTTTTCTGCTATTGTTACTGTCCGTGGAAGTATAACTGTGAAGCTAAGATGTCAGCCCGATAGGTGTACTAAGACATCATCTGAACAATTTTTTTTTTCTCAAAATTTCCTTCTTTGTGATGTTCATAAAGTGAAAAGAAAACTTTGGGAAAAAAATCTTGTAAAAAAAAACTTGTTCACAAGGTGTCTTAGTACCCCAATCGGGCTGACATCTTCGGTTCAAAGTTATAATTCCACGGACAGTAGTTTCCCGTAAATTTGTATGATTTCTCATAGTGCCCCACTCTCAAACTGCATGACTATATTACATGACCCATTCACCTAGCCGAAACACAAGGTTTTTTTTTCAGAGTCAATAGCTCACTCCACCAAAAGTCTTTGTTCCGTCCTTGTCATGCTTCATGATGCCCATGTGCATTGCATGCACTTGATCCACAACTCAATCATGCCAGTATCCTCATGACTACTGTTTCTAGCCCAAAAAAAGCCAAACAGCCAAACAAAATCTCGACACCAGTCATCTCTTTTGCTGTGTCATTCATTGACTTGATTTTCGGCTCCGAGAGGTATCCCCAGCCACAAAAAAAATGTTTGTATATTAAGCTGATAAGAATTAATAATATTTTGATAAGAGGCTCGAGTTGAGCTAACGAGTCGAGTTCAACTAAGACTTTGAACAGATGTCAGACTTTTATTAACATTCCTTTTCCATCCGAACACCGTCATGATCGAGATTTTTAAGAATACAAAAGTGCAGTCATCAAATATTACCTTGTCTATTGTGATAACATTAACAATACAGAGCAGAAAACGTTACGCACAAAAACCCACAACCACTTGTGAAAATAAATATTTAAAAAACAGACTGGCCAACTGAGTATTTTTTTTAATGAACTTAACTCTCGTATCCGTATTTTTCCTTTAGCATAGATTTGTCATAGCCAGAGTTGGTTATTTTAGGAGATAATAAATTGCGTAAATATATGATATGCAAGTATGAGGCGGGAATGCCAAAATATGAGGTCAAATCTGAGACTTTTTTGTCGCAATCTTGCATCTCGAAGACGTTTTCAACAATTTTGTACTTATAACTTCCAAATATATTTATTGTCATGTCGACATAATCAACAAATATCTAAGAAAAGAATTTAAAAAGTTCACAAAATTCTGAGTATCCATATTTATTGAGAGGCTTTTTGTAGGATTTTGCGTGGAAAATCTTAAATTTGAAAGAAAATGAAAAAAAAATTTTTGCTCCAATATGATTAAATTATGAAAAATGTGAAAAATAATGAGACAAAGTGGTCCAAATCTTCGGTTTTAGGAGAAAATCTGAGGCTCTCATTTCTTTTTATTTTCCCTTGATTCATAATTCGCAATATTTTGCCCTATTTTCGACCAGGCCCGGTCTCAGGAAAAATGTAAGGCGAAAAAATGGCAAAATATGAGGGTTTTTGGGATAAAACATTGCATTTAAAGCCGTTTCGAACAATTATTTGCATGTATAATGGGCAAGTTATTTGTTATAATTTGAAAGAATAAGCAAAAATCAAAGAAAAAGCATTTAAAGATAGTAAAAAATCTTATCACGGCACCGAGCATCGATGTTTCTTGAGAAATTTTTGAAGGATTTTACAATATTTGCAATATTTTCTGCAAATTTTTTGAATTTCATAGATAAGGCGAAAAGTTTAACGTGATAGAAATGTGATTTAAAAAAAATTAAAAATGTTAAATACGAGACAAAATGGTCGAAATATTTCCTTAATTTTCCCTTGATTTGGCAATATTTTGCCCTTTTTTCAGTCAGGAATAGCCCGAGGAAAAAATATGAAGTTTCCTATAAACCCCCTCTCTGATAGTTAAAAAAGATGGTCCTCTCTACTTCCAAACGAGCGAGGGCCTTTAAACTCACAAAAATGCGTTTCACACTTTAACCTCGTTCAGAGAGCGTAGAGAGATATGAGTGGAAAGTAATGTTGTGTTGAACAGGAGTAGAGAAGGTGTACTCATGTCATTTCGCTCTCCCATGATCATGGTCAACAGTTTCGTCATGATGTTGAGCGTGTTGCAGTTCCAACTGAAAACGTGCCCAGCAGTTCATAGTTATTCAGGAGCGCAAGCTACTTTATAACATAGTCTTGGGTGTCTGTCCGTCCGTCCGTTATCGCGAAGTCTCAGAAACGCTTCGACTTACAAGCCTGAAATTTGTCAGTCATGCTTATCTACTCAATAGTATTTCTGTTACCAATTTTCAAAAAAATAAAAAAAGGTCTTATCATGTATGGCACCATAAGGCATATACGTTCCATCTACTTAGTTTTTCTCGTTAAAATGGGTATTTAACTATGGGGCACCCTGCACCAAGTGCAGTCTTTGAGTGATCGTCATCTCACCCACTGGGATTCGAACATGTGATCCACACGTTCCCAAACGAATCCACTAACCACTCGTCTATTGCAAAACCTGATATAGCGAATCTTGCAAATCGTGTACAGCGCAGCTTTCGCTACTTACAGAAAGTGGGCTTGAGTGCATCATTTATTTATTTTAACATCCTAGAGAATCCTCATCAGTTTATGTTGCAATAAAGACAAACAAAGTCAGCAACTTTTTAAATTTTAATTTACACTTTTTTTAAATGGCCAAAAGAGTAAAAAATTTAATCTGAAAGTTATACGTCTTCTTTCTGTTTTTAAAGCAAATTTTACCAAAGAACCCGTGCTTAAACGCCCAATTTGATGATTGAGAAAAGTCACAAGCTCCACTTTGGCTTGTTTTTTTTCTCTCTCTCTCTCGCTGGCTCATTTACCAAATGAGCGAGGCTTGAACTCTATTATTTTTGTTCCCTCTCTTGCGATATCACGTTCTCACTAAATGTCATTACAAATCCAAATAAATCCCATCTATTTTCTTTTCACGCATCCATCCGTACCCAAAAATTATTTGTCTTGGTGGTCAACAGCATCACTTTCGTCAACAAAAATTAAAATTTTTAATGTTTTTTTTTGTATTGGACGCATTTGATATAAAAAATAGTCAAAATATTTTTGGTACGGACAAAAAACTCATCATATTTTCCGTATATCATTAAAAAGGAACTTTTTTTTTGTACATTCTGCTTTGCTGTCATTTCAAAATGATGAAAAAAGAAGTAAGTTACTTCCAATCTCTGGGAAAGAGGAAACAAAATTCAAGCCCAGCTGTTAAAATATTAACCCTATACCCGTCTAATTTTCTGCCATATGTAACCTAAAACCAACAGTCTTTTTTTTCCTTCCGCTCAATACTGAAGAAAAGCACGTACCGTAAATCCGCTAAAGAACGCCGGGGTCTTTAAAACACGGCCGGGAAACGTATAAAAAGAAATATTATTTGAAGTTGTGACAGACTCAGAGAATAGAACGAACGCGGGCTTTCTAAATAACGACTGCAGTTTCCATGTACCGTAAATTGTCTAAAGATAGCCGGGGTTAAAATGGAAAACTTTTCCCAGTTTTTAAAATGAAATTATCGCTCGGTGGGCCTATAGAGCATAGTTTAATTTTAAAGTTTCGCCGGTGGCGATCTTTAGAGGATTTACGGTATTATATTTTACTCGTCATGCATAAAACATAGTCCCCAAAAAATGAAATGAGCTAATATAAAAAAACAAGCTATAATTGCTCTAGTAATGGACACATCTATCTACAGTAAAATCTCGTTATAATTGCACCCCAAGGGGAAAATATTTTAGGGCAATTATAAAGAAAGCAATAATAAGGAATACTTCGTTTATAATTGCATTGGCTACTATAACGAGACTTTGCAAGTTTTTGGCATCAAAGACCTACAAAATTTGTGAACTGTCTCCCCTTTAACAAGGAATTTTGGATGCATGCGATGTTGTTTCGCAAGCACTGTAGCTGTTTTTGGCAACAAAAATGCTGATGTTACCACAAACCTCTTTGATTTTTGAGTGAGGCCGAAATCTTCTTGTAGGCAATTATAACGAAGGTATTT
>VICI01001829.1:0-19592 GCA_019593645.1 Akabosia matsudoensis | reverse complement strand
AATGAACACAAGAGATCCCGGCCTAATGATATCTTGTGAACATGTTATACAACACACTATAAGGTATTAAAGCCAAATGCCATATAGAATTTCTAGTTAAAATACCTATATAATGATGTCCCTGTTTCATAGTCCGTTTTTCAAGAGTGTCAATGTGAGAGAACTGGTAAAATCTGGTAAAATTCGATAGAGATATAACATGAACGATGAGACAATTTGAAGAGTAGTTATCCTAACAAGGCTTCGTGTTGATATCTAAACATTCAAAGTTTGCATTTAGAGCGGTGCAAGTCCACATCGTAAACCATCTTGGTTGCACTGATTAAAAAAATGGTGCGCTTCCGAAGTTCCGTCATGTGGCCATAAGACTCAACGCGAAGATTTTAATGAAACGCAGCAGCACAAAGCTTGACTGTCTCTTTGGGATGGTATAAAATCTTTCTCTATTTTCTTTTCAAGATAAATGGTCCGATGCGAATAATGAAATCAAGCCAGATTTAATAAATGTAAAGAAAACACTTTCCTAGAGTGAAAATTAGAAGTATCTTCAGCATGACTATAGGTATAGTCAATAGTTTGCCGGAGTGTTAAAAGCGTGATTGTCAAACATGAGACAGAAAAATAAACGAAAATGTTGATGATACATTTGGTCGAAAGTATAATTTTTATTTCGTTTCGACATTAAATGAGCCTGTAAAATACTATCACAGCTTTTTCATCGAGATTGTTGGAGAGTGAGTGACAATTTACGATTCACTTATTTTACTACAAAACTACTTTTTGCGTGCTACAATTTTTTTTAAACCTGTATTCCCAAACGAAAATTTTCACTCTCAAAATCAAGTTGTTTTTACTATTAAGAAAATGTTTTGATTTTGAAACGAAATGCTAACATAAATCTCATCGCACATGCACGCAGGTATTTAGCTTTTAAACTTGAAGCAACTTCATTCGCCGAGAAGATGAAACATGTTTTTTTGGCTATAAGACTAATGCCCAGTAAATTGGAAACAGAAATAAAATAAAATTTGCATCAGTATCTTTTATTTCCCGCCTTTGTCAGTAATTCACTTTTACGTGTTTGATCTTTGATGGCTTTATTTAAAATTGAAACACCCGGCCAAGAAAACTCAATAAGGTGCCATCCGCCCGACAACCTTGAACATAGATAAGCTTCATTTGAAGCTGGCGTGTGTGGTGTGAGGTCGTGACCACATAATGCACACGGTTCACACCAGTTGCACATCAATTTATCTTTGCCACACGGGCAAATGATCTGGTATTGCGCATTTCCAATATATCATTTGTTTCAAACACACCTGCCGGCTGGAGATGACGCTCGAGAAGCAACCTACGGCATCATTGGCCTCTTTCTTAAACGGACATGATGAAATATGTATGTATTGGTAGCCATATTCCACTTGCGTAGATAACATGTCGAAAGTAAACCAGTTTCGGAATTGTTTTTTAGTGTAAGTGCCAAAGAAATTCAATATTTTAGGTTGTAAATCATGTTCAATAGAAAACAAAAAGTTGGAACTTGTAATCAAAAATATTGACGAAACTTCGACTAAATTGATTTCTGGGAGTTTCGGTGTGAATGACATCCTCATTTTGCTATCGATATCGACGATGTTTTAAAAAGTAAAGTTTGTTATGATGAGGAGGATAGTTAGACACTAAGTTATTATGTCATATATATTTGTATTTAGCGTGAAAAAGTTATATATAATGAGAAAACGAACCTCATCCCACAAGCTTGTTCGTATAATCATTACATATTTATAGCACGGACGGATGTGGCTTCGTGAGAGGAAAAATCGAGCATGTAATGTCTTAAATTAAAACTTGTTTAAGGTTTACCAAAATTTGTATGCAAAACTCAACTGTTTCTTAAATTAATCTTTTATATCATAATAAGAAGTTACAAGCTTGCACTTTACGGGCTTTTTCTCTCCCGGAAGCCCTGCTAAAATGGGTTCGGGACTGGGTTTTACATTAGGAAGATCCGATGGATATCCAACACGATATCCCGATCAACACACTGCCTGTCATTTTGATATAGTCTTACTTGTAATTGCAATATCTATAGTCATTTTTGGCCTGGCACTGCTTGCAATTTTACCTGCTTATAATTCATTCATGAGGAAACTACTATTCTGCAGGATTTTCTTCAGTTTATTCATCGGAGGAGTTATAGTCTGTAAGAATGCTTCTTATAACAGGACATCAAACGCTATTCCATAGCCTGTATTCACAACCAACATAAATTTTCCAGGCTCGAATTATGGATTCGGGTGGGAAGAAGGAATTATCAAAATGAGCTCCCCTTACAAGCCTGGCATACCAGATGAAATAAAAGGAGTATTAGGCCTGCACATATCTTTGCGTGGAATTAACCTGACGTTAACAGGTAAATTTAATCTCTTATAATTGTATTGTATTACCGAATGAGAACATATCGGAGTTTCACTTCTCAAAAGGTCAACCTTTCGTGCATCACGACAATAAAACCAAGCATGCCCATGGCGAGTATAATGGCCCCTTGAAGGGAGAAAGAATACAATACAATGAACATTTCTCTTGGGAATGGGCACAAGGAAGAATTGGATTTGGAAGTAATGCAGGTCGGATATCAAGAGACTTCCGGGATGGTCTAATGCGAGGACTGCCAACACCGATCCTACAAGTAGCTGAATACTTTACCTTTGACGGGGAAGGTATCAGGTTCGGACGACACTATCGATTGGCGGGATGGTTTTCTCATTTGTTATTATGGTAGAATCAAATCATTACTTCTTGTCAATTGAAAGTTCTGAGTTGGTTTGAAAAACGGGGCATTTTGACAAACTGTCAGGTTTGCGTTTGGAACGTGGCTTATCGCGAACATATTATTCTTCCTGGTTGTGCGAACAGCAGCATTCTTTTTGTTTCTGACTGGAGGCTTGCAACTGTGTGCAATAGGAGTATGGACGTTTTTGAGAAACTCTATCGAATTGCAAATTCCCTTCCAAACGGATGATGGGAAAAGCGAAATCATGTTGCGCACACATTTCAGCCACGACTACTACCTTGTTCTGATTAATGCTCTTTTTTGTGTGATTTTATCGGGCATCATTTCTCTGCTTGATGAGGTTTACCCAGATCAGATGTGCCAATGCTTTGGGATCGATCCTTTAACCATTTACGATGAGCTGCTCCTTAGTATGGGTTATACCAAATTAAAATAGGGACTACTTTTGTGCTTCACAAGCAAACTCAAATTGTACATGAAACATTAAAACATACATATTTCAGCCAAGGAAGAAATCAAAGAAGAAAAGCGAAGAAAGTCGGTTCTAGAAGGCAAGAGTACTCGCAATGAAGACATTGAAATGGCACCAACAGGGGGCTCAGAAGTGCCTAGTGGAAGCTCTGACGAAAAGGTGATTGAGAAAAATATATTCAACATTTGTACAAAATATCTAATGTGCTTTTAGTTTACATTTTTTTTAAATGTAGGAATTCTTTCTGAGGAGAAGGTCACACAAATCAACATATCTCTTCCGACAGTCAGTAAGGCAAATGCGACCTAGAATTCCTCGTCGCTCTAAACTGTATGATTTATTGAAATTTAACCATTGCATTGCATTGTTGATGGATTTGGTATTGCAGAACAAATTGGTATTTTTATTTCAATACACATCGTTATAGACAATCTCTTGAGTCGGAATTGCCAATGGCGGATAAAAAGGAGCAACAATCTTTGCTTCATACTGAACAGGAAGTTCGTGCTGGACAGTCGACAAGTTGGTCACCGCGTTGAAGATGAGTCGTGGCTGGAGTTGTAGCATGCATAATTATCGAGTGTATTCATTTATACGTTTGTACTCAAGTATTCACTATGAATAAGACTTTCATTCGTCCAGAATTCCGAATTTCGAATGATACCTCATAGGTAAAAGAATTTTTATTCATATTTTCTCTGATTTCATTTGATATACAATCGTGGAATATGTAACAATCAATCCTAGCATCTGAAATGATATGGTATTAAAATCGTATAAGCCGTATAGTCAAATCATAACGGTTAGAATACTTCATTGTTTGATTCGAAACATACGGTGCCCAAAAATGCATAAGTAATATTGAAACAGCGACAAGCAATTGCAGGTGGATTGGAGTCCGCCTCGGATTGCAGAGCAAGTAGACCCAACGGGTAGTGTTTTATAGTTGTAGGAGATTCCAATAGATATCTCGATCGATACTGATATACATATTCCTTTATGTAGTTTTTTATCTAATTTTGCATTATTCGCATTATAACATATGTGATGCACAAACACAGTCGATTGTCCAATATTTAACTGAAAAATACCTTACCAGTACATGCACCTCACTTGCAGTTATCCAAAACATGCCGGAGAAAAACAGGTAGTACAAAACATGGGCCCGATAAAATTCTGATTCACTGTAGTTTGTAAAGAAGTCCAATATTGATGCGTAGAATGTCAACATCATTATATATTCAAAGAGCACCTTGCTACCAACGACTTTGTTAATCTTTTCAATTAAATCACGGATATCTCGGTCGATTTGTAATCCCTAGATGAACAGCACAGAAAATATTAATTTCCGGCGAACATTCAACAATAATGCATGAAAGGGGTAACCTTATATATTGCAACATCTGCGCTCATAATAAATTCATTTTTCACTTTGGCGAGGCGAATAAAAGATTCTCGAATAGATAGTGTTAGTGCCAAAACAAAGCCAGTGCTGACGATGTAGTACAAGTGCCCATAGCCAAAGAGGACGTAGAGGAGAATGTAAAAGTAGCCAAAGACGTTGTTTTCAGAGTACAAGCCCGAACCTACAAACTGAAATCCTCTTGGGGGAGGGAAGCCAAACAGTCTATCGAACTGATATGCTACCGGATTATTTATTGCAACTGTCAGAAGCGGAGCTAAACAAACTATTCCAATCTGAAAGGAAATTTATAGCTGCAATTAGTTTTTTCTTGAAATTAAGTTTAAAATATAAGAGTCTTTAGTACGTAGTATATCATAAGCTAATGAACCTTGTATAGGGAAAGGTGATATAATTTCAATTTGGCAATTCCGTTTAAAACTTCCAATATAAATTCTTGCTTCGTCCAAATTATTCTCACAAAGTCAATACCAACACTGTATGAAATTATGCTTGTTAGGTTGGATAATATCCGAGAGGGCTGAGTAAATCCCAAATTAAAGTTGCACACAAATGTGACAAGATATGGAGTAGTTGCTATTATACCTACAATATTTGCAAAGCAAGTCATCCTCTGAAAAAAAAGAGAAAACTGGTGAATAAACCTGTTGAAGTGAATAGAACTTAAAATACTTTCCAACGCCTAGCTTACTTTCCTAACTGGAGATGAAATCAACACGAATTTATTAGATACCGGACACCAGCCAATTTTAAATGGAAAAAATAGTAAATACGAATAGAAGTTGCAAAAGTATGAAAGAAATGAGTGTGGAACTTTTGTTGTCATTTCTTTAGCTTCCGACGCGGCAAGGTTTTCGCACAAGAATATGTTAGCTTTCATATTCAGTACGTGCGAATATTATTGAGATTAAGATAATCAGGAAAAGATTTCTTTTAACACGTTTTTTTTATAAAAGTGAACGTTTGATTAGACGTGGACTTAGGAGTGCTCTTCCTCGACAAATTCTTGGTCGTACTACGAAAAAACAATCCTTTACTAAATGTATTAATTGAAAGAGGTGTGGTTGCTTTGAACAGGCATATCGAAAAATGTGGCAGGGGCATGAGAGCATAGGAAGGGGATACCGAAAACAAGACATCATCATTTACGCGTATATCCAGGAAAAGCAGACATTTGGAATACGATGATAGCATAAGTAATTATAATACCGAGCATCTAAACAAATGCATACAAAGAATTACGTGCATATCATGTTCAGTAAATTGACTTTGGTCTGTGTATTTATGCAATTAATTTTGTTACCGATCCTAGAAATGAGAAAGTCACTGTGAAAAATGGCGTGGATATGCCGATTGGTAATACCTCGATTTCGTGTGCAATCAATAATAGCCGCATCCTATCCTGCTCACTAATCCATGAATTGGTTTGGTAGCCAAATCGGTACACCCAGTTTTTAACTGTTGTGTCCACCTAAGCCGGCGAAAAAGTAGCCAAACATTAGTCTCCATTGATGAAAATTGAAGTTGAAAGGATTTTGAAATTGTTACTTGGTAGTGAAATTGAGCGGCTAGAGTCCAGAAGACGCCATTGGCCATCAAATATGTGTAAAACGGCAAATTCAAGGATTGATTTGCTCTCATAAACACCGTAGGCGTTTGTCCAAAATTCGCAAGGCTTACAACATACGCGCATAAAATACTTTGACCAAATATATCATCCACTAAATGTTTAACTTTTCTCAGGTTCAAAAGGAGATCTACCCCTTTAGTCATACAGGGCTGGTCAGGTAGCCGGTCAAACTGAAAGGTTATCTTGTTCGCTTGCTCCTTCATCGTAATTACAGATGCTACAAGAGTCATTGTGCACAGTGAAAAGAATCCGTACGATATTAAATTTATGACACGATATAGTATTTGGAAAAGAATCTGGTTGGTATATATCCAAGGAATGCAGACATTCCCTATAGATTCCAAAGGGTCTAGTAATCTACCAAAAGTCGTCATTCCGGTGACCGATACACATATAAGAAAAACCTGAAGGAAGGTATAACGATACATGGCAATACAATCATAGTATGCTGAATACATGACCAAAAACAAATTACCTTGAGGTTGAACATGCAGGTTTTTGAGGAATGACTCGTCATATTAATAAACCGTAAGATGTTGTCGGACTTTCCCCACACAAAGTAGCATGCATTAAGATTCCATAGATTTGAGGCAATCCAGCCTACTAAGTCGAAATACTGCCCGATTTCATTTGCCGACATCATAAATCGTGAAAATTGCCGAAAAAGCAAACGGAATGATGTGAAAATGGCTGCTGAGTGTAAAGTCCCACAGATAATCTTGAAAAAATCACATAAAAAGTCGATTTGATATAGTCGCAAGTGATGAAGGTAGCGTTAAGGGTAACTGTCAAACCTGTCGACATTTCGAAGACTGACGTTCGAACGACCTGCTTTCAGAATTCCAATGAAAATTGTAGGGGGTCAAATAGAGGTATGAATAAAAATTGAACGTTGAAGATATAAAGGTGACTTTTTGTTCACTTTTCTTCATCATGACATCCGTAGGTAGAAACGTTTCTTGAAGTAAAGAATTGTCGTGTAACAACGCATTTAGAAAACTGTCGGGAAACTTTGGACTGCTCTTTTTGAGATTCAGCATTATAAACCAAACTGGCACCTGATTGTGACCAAAAGCAAAAGCTGAAAATTTTTAATTTGTTACATGTATACTGATCACCAGCAGCCTTATATGTCTATTTTGTTTTTTTGTCAAACTTACGCCTAGGAATATTGTAACACGCGATTTCAAAACTTTACCACGCCCAAAGTTTTTAGCACTAATGTATGTAATTTTATTAACTTGTTCTATTTTTTGTAAACAAAATGAAGAGGTAACAGAATTATTGGAATTAAAAGGAGATGTTTACTTTACTAAAGAGTTGGTCGATGAATACTTGTCTACCATTTGCTGCGCTGATGTAATATTCTCTGGCAGTACATTGAATTGACCTCCATGGCCAGGAATAATATAATCCGCTAATTTAAGAATTTTCAACCGGTTGACAGCTTGCTTTTCCGGATTAAAGCTGTTTGCAATCCAAATCGAAGGGTCTTTCAGGTCATCTTCATTTTCAAACAGGTCTCCGGCAACAGCTAAAGTTTTACCGTCTTTTGTTTTCGCTACTAATGTTATGTCTTCACTGGTATGACCTGGCGTTGGAACAACTTTCATCCATTCATCAATCGCATAATCTTCATCTAGAGTTCGAAATAAAACGGTAATGAATCCAGATTTTGATACAAAAATTACAGAAATAATCTTCTTATGGAAAGCTTGCCTTGTTCAAATGGATGAGCGTAAAACTGATCTTTATGATTAATACAATAGCCAACAATATGTTGTTTAACATTTTCTACAAACAAATTGTTGTTCCCAGTGTGGTCCGAATGGCCATGAGAAGAAATCACGTAATCAATATGATCGATTCCAAGTTCTTTTAGCTCTGTAAATCAAACAGAATAGAATTCTTAGTACCAAATCCTCCGCAAACGGACTGAAACATAAATCTAGTTAACATACATTATAATATAGTTCACTTACTTTCACTTATAAATGGACCATCCCAGGGTGTCATCGTATCAAAAATTACCGTATTCTTAGGGGACCTAACTACTGTACAGGTGCAATTCGCATGCATCCAACCGTCTTTTAAAAAGGCATAGCCATTTTTCATTATAAATACTTCACACATTTTGACTTGACACTAGTTGTAATTTATTTAGGCACATAAAATGGACGATATTTCACTGTGAATATAGACTGTAGTTAGTTTAATGATGTTTCCGGTGATTTTGTCTTGCGGATGGCTCCTTTACGTTTCAAGCTCTTCTCAGTTGTCTGTAATTTTGATGAAAATTCTCTCACAAATCTGTCATGAGCAGCTGTCAGAAATACTACACGTGGATAGTGAATATAATTCTAAGCAGGAATAGAGCTTCTTGGAGCGTGTTTCAGGAAGACATGATACTCCACTGCTATATACATATTACTATGCACAAATTTGAAATGCTATACTAAATAAATGTTAATAGTTTACTGTACAAAACTCGAACTATACAAAAAATACTTAATACATGAATAAAATAAATGTAATTTCCCAATACTATTACTTAGCGTTAAGGCAAGTTGACAGTAATAATTGATACAGATAATTATACCAAAGTTATAAATATCGTACTTGACGCGTTTGAGGTGCCTTAATCTTCGTAATCTGCGTTTGACACCACGACCGTACAGTTTCCACTTGATCCTCTAAATGCTGGAAGCACGTTGCAACTAGCGCAAACAATTGGCAACAGAGGAGCGGTTTCTCTATAGCTTCCTCATCATCTTCCCCTCTTGCGGCAGTTGTTCGTGTTGGGTTTGCTGCAGAACTGGTACTTTCCCTTCTTTCAGATTTTAATGACGGAATTAGTGAAACAATTGATTTTCTTATATCCCTACTGATAATCTCGGAACTACTGATCACGCTAACTGTGCTATCGCTATGAACGATTCGTATCGGGCCGATTTTATTATTTCTTGCTTTAACTATTGGCGACAACCGGGGCAACTTGAGAGGAGATACACTTTGTCTAGCCATTTTGAAGCTATGTTGGCGATTTCAAGCTCCTGACCTATTGTCCACCTCATATCTCACATCTGAATAAACTGTCGAAGACTATTTCCTCCAAGTGTAGTTGCGAAACTGTCTCCGGATGATAATTGAATTACTGGAATTTGAGGTACATCCCCAATCCATGACCTTGTACACAATGATGATAACATGATGGTGCAGTACATCCTCGCTAAATATCCCATACCGTACGATGAAACACGTTGAGTGCCACGTTGAATTACTCGAGAGGAAAACTATAAATTGGATTAAGATTTGGAAGCTACCCCAACAGAAATTTTATTTTGCCGAGCTACCCAATAAACTACTTAAGTAAGTAAGGTAGACGTAAACAATGCGAGTCTAAAGAAACGTCTATAGAACATAATGATTGTGAACATGAAAATGGGAAACGTAGCTTTAACATATTTGTTTTATTAATACTTAGAAGATAAGGAAAAGACACTCGAATAGAGTAAATAAACAGCTTTTGCAAGAGCTGCAAAGCCTTCCACAACAGCCAGATGGTTCGATTGCAGAGTCATCGTCGTTTACTCTGTACTTCCGGTACACACTGTCTGAACTTTGACTATGAGGGTCATCCATTGGGGCAGACGGTTTCTCGTTGCAATCAGGTTTTCCAGAATCAAAAGAGACGTAGTCACCTCTGCGAGAGTGATGATGATGCGGAGATAACAAACTTTCACTGCCCATTATTTTACATACACTCCATAAAATATTCACTCAAACAGTATTCGAAGCAAGTCTTTAAAAATCATTAATACCGGCAAAAGAGCTGAGAGCAAATGCTGCAGTTTCTGAGATGTCTAAGGATATTCTAGAAGCAGTTGATGGTATGAAGCCACAATATGCGTGCGGAAAAATGTACCAATAAAGGCGGTGAATTCCCATTATGAATTGCCAGACATAAAAGGAATCAAGGAAGCTCTTAAAAATACTGTAAAAATGGTTAAGCACTTTTACCATTTTCATTGTGTGCTAGTATTGAAAGTTGTACCTATTACTGTGTTTTTCGCAGTTTAAATGCTATAGTGGGCTTTGTTTTTATTGTCTGTTGTCAACAGGTTCACACATTACAGCTTCCACTGCACGTTCCCACATTCTATGCCTCTACTGCGCCTGACATAATATGCGTAATGAATTTTAATTGAAACCACGGTCAAATGAATTGAAACTTTGGACGGGTTCAATTGGAGAGATGGTGTAGCCTCCTTCTGGTCCCGTTGTATGGTACTTAGCAGCTGCATAAAATTAAGCAACCATTTACAAGAGTTCATAAACGGCTGAAGAGGATCTACCAAAGTCCTTAATTCTAGCTTTGTTGTTATTCGAACATGAGTACGTGACATGTAAGCGCATGCATGTAAGTGGTATAATATGGTAGAGTACATGTGCCTTAATTCAAAGACAATCGCATGCTATTTTTTCGTGTTAAACTGTACTGAAGATTTCTTGAGTCATTGTGTCAACTTTTAAAGAATTTAAGTTTGATATACGAGTTCAAACTCTCAAAACTTTCATAGGAAATAAACGCTTACCGATACGTTATGGTTTTTCCATTCCATGGCGATGCGGTCCGCTGAATGAATGCGTTTCGCTAATAATCAAGATGATCTAAACATTTATAGAACATGTTGCATAATTTATAAAGGGTGGGCCGTGAATTTTAGTATTTTGGATCTCCCACTTTGTAATGCGTTGATGGGAGACTCTATGAGGTATAGCGAGGCGTTCCTAAACTAAAAGCAGTGGGATGAATTTATTGAGAACTCAAAAAATTTAAGTATGTTACAGTAGCAATAAAGCATCAACAGCAAGAGGGCGGTTGCCGTATAACTTTGCACACTTCATTATGCATCAGCTTTCTAAAGAAAGATACACAAAATCGTCCTATTATTATTAAATGAAAAATTTACATGCTTACTCGGAGAAACATCCAGTAAAATGCGGAAAATGACTTTCATAACTAAACAGTTTATATTTATTGGCTCTTCGAAAAATATAAATGTATAAATATAACTGAAGTCTTGACAGTTTATACTTTAAAAATTTCGATCGATTGCATTATGCATTAAAAAACAAAACAAAAACAGGTTACATTGCCTATTTGGCTAAAAATAAGCTTGTAACGTAAAACAAATCATTAAAAATATAAATTGGACGGAGGAATTTCTTGTCTTATAATCCAACATCGTCATCCTCAACCTCTAACGTATACTCTCCGTTTTTGCCAAACTTTTTCCTTTTCATCCTTCGACGAATGCCGCCACGCAATATAAACATTATTATGCTGACCACAAGTTCACCAAACAATATTCCCCCCACAACGACAATACCCATCCAGGCCACCCATGTGTCAATCTCCAAACCAAAGTAAGTGAGAGCTTTGGCACTGGTGTCAATCTGGCATTGAAGTTGAGTGACAATGGTAGTATCATGGGTGAGCGGGTTGTTCGGGCAAGTGAAAGCCATTTGCTCATGAAGTTCACCACGAACCACATTCCTGTATGTCCACGCGACAGGGCTCAAATACCTTAAGAATCTACACCACGATCCGAGGTCAAGGATGTGAATAGGAAAGTAGGATGCCAAGGATAAGGGTAAAAAGAGTAAGTAGGTTATTGTCACAGACGTTGTATGAGAGAGAAAGCAATTTATTAGGGTCCGCAGAAGTGTCAAGATCGTGTAAGTGTAAAGAAGGACATAACCTGAAAGAATTAAATGAAAATTAAGAACTTTCTCTAGATGTCTTAATATGTCTTCGATGAAACAAGTGTCGATTATTTACCAATGTAGTAGTAGAACACGTTTTCATCCTGTTGCAGTCCAGCCATTACATATGCCGGAATGATGTACCCCAACAAAATACTGCAAATAAATGGCAACTCAAGCAAAGTCTGAAAACACAGAGATAATATTGTAATTTTAGAGTAAAATATGAAGGGAATTCAATAGTAAAGTTGATTAGTAGCTACTTTCACTTTACCTTTACTACGATAAACATGGCTCTAGAGTATAGTCCTTCCGAAATGTCTCTTGAAACGTAGGGCATTTCTTTTCTATCGTTATGCAAAATGAAAAGAACCACAGGCCAGAGTCCTAGACACTGGACAACCCAGTGGAAACCTAATCTATCGTTTAAGTTGTTTTGGTCCTGGGTTATACTTAAACGTATATTCCAGTATATGGCACCGATCATGATTGAGAGGGTTGCAGAGAACAAAAGGGTGGTGACCCATGTGATAATATTCCAGGGGAACTTCAACACGATCATATACCTGTAATATATCATTTTCACACTTTTAATTACACATCCGAAGTTTGACTGAATAGTTTGCATGTGTTTGGATCTAACTGAATGATTAACTTACATCCAAACTCTCCAAAATTGCATTGTTGCGTTCGGAGATCGAATTTTTCGAGGAAGCTGTTGTGGCGGACTTGAGGCAGGGTCAGGTAGGGGTTCCTGCTTTCTTCTAAACGATTCAGCAAGTGTTTCTATTCGTTGACTGGATTCCAAAAGGGCTTCATTCGATAAAGTGTCAAGAGTGACCTTTCCCAGAAGAGAACCATGTTTAGAACTTATTTTGTTGGAAATGCGTTGTGGACGTTGAATTTTTTACTCACCAGGTCAATGTAGTAATCACTCGGATTCTTAAATGCAGGACAAGGATACTCAATGAAGGCAAAATACGGTAGCATCTCGCTCCTGTGTCCGTAAAACATAACTCGGCCGGTAGATACGAGAAGTACTTTCGTGAACATAGAAAATATCTCAAAAGTTGGCGGATGTATTGTCATTATAACAATTCTGGCACGTGAACTGGCCCACTGTTTGAGGTATTCAACAAGAAAAAATGTATCGAAGATGTCCATTCCTCGTGTTGGCTGATCCAAACAGATTATTTCAGGATCTTGAAACAAAAGACACGCCACAGAGAGCCGTTGGCGTTCCGACGTGGTCAGAGTCTCCACAAGGGATGATCGTACTGGACTTAGTCCCAAGTCATCCAATAGATGTAACATCTACGTATTTCCGTAAAAGTTGTCAGTTTTTATGTTAACACCAATTGCTTTTCAATCAATCAAACCCATTTAATCGAACTACCTTTTTTCTCTTCTCACTCCGCCCCATGTTAACTTGCATTCCATGAAATTGCATGGTCTGTAAAACAGTTATATCCGGATGCAACCTGTAATCTCGTCGCACGTAACCTACTCTTGAGCCAAGTCTCTGAAGAGGAATCTGGTTTCCATTGAGCCATATTTCACCAGCCACCCGATGTGATGGCTTGATTCTTGAAGTGAGCACATCCATTAAACTCGTTCCTTCAGCATCTACGTTTCGATAACATATTTATGGGTATGAACGTGACAAAAGAATGTTATATTTCAGATAAAGCTCAACTTACCAACAGTAGACATGACCCCCATCATTTCTCCTCCATGTAAATCCAAGCTAACTCCATCCAACACTCTCACTCCCTGAACTTCGTAGCACAACCCTCTAATTTGTAAGTGAGGGTAGTTATAGGGCACTAAAACCCCATGATCCTCCGACCTTGAGCTCATAACATCATCCAAAAAGGCATTATTAGTATGGCCACTTGATTTAAACGCTCCCCTGGCACTCATTGCGGCTCCACTTGCTCTGCTGTGATGGCCATCTGGAGGAACTGCCACTCCATGATGGTTTGTGTGATGTGTACTCCTCGACACAAGGGAAACTTGTGACCCTGCTTTTGATATATGATGATGACCACCACCCCCTAAATTAGTTTCACTAGTTGCTCCCCGCATGTGTTTGTTACCAAATCGATTAGGGATCAGCCCATCAATCAAGTCAGTCTCTGATCTGGCTCGAGATACTTTAATTTCGTTAGACGCCATACCCTCGACGGATTTGCTTCTGGACTGATACTGTGACTTCTTAGATTGTCCTCCGTTTCTACTATGGCTCATGGCATGATGGTCGTTTTCTGAGTCGTAGCCGCTTGAGTTATCTTTCCTCCCACCGTGGCCATTCGGTGGAAATACTCGCGGTAATCCAAACTTCAAGTAAGCGTACATGTTACTCCCTAACTCAGATCTCGGTGCAAGCCGAGGATGCCTCAAAATACTTTGTACCGTTTGCTCACGCAGTTGAAAATTACCATAGGGGAGGGGAGATCTTTCATCGCTCCCTAAGGCAGAATCAGTAAAGTCCGAGTTTAGGTTTTGCCGATAAATTGACCATGCATGGAGATCCTCCAACGGTGCTGCAGACGCTGCCGCAGCGGCAGCTGAAGAATGCATGCGGGGATTATTGCTGAAATTGGTTATACTTGACTCAGGCATTGTGTATCGACGATGATGCGGAGCAATGCCCACGGAAGATGCTTCTATCTTATCTTGATGGCTACTATGATGATTACTCGATGATGAAGGGATAGTGGACAGTTCCCACATTATATTTCACTGTCCACTCACAGATGGTCCGTGTTCAGTATGATGTACGCAGCGTTGCACGAATTGACGAGACTGACTTTGCAGTGTACTGACTTTCAACAGAATCTTCTGCTGACCATTTCATACAAAATTGCGAGATAATAGTCAATTCTCTATAGATTCGATTGGGGAGGATCATTTTTACGGAAATCAGTAGTTGGCTATTGATGAAAAACACCCTGGGTAAAAGTTTCTTTTTGTAATCTCAGCATGGTGAAAATATGAACACCCGTTTTAGTTTTCTGGCGACACAACAGTCAACGCGCAGATGTCGGTTGTTGAATATCAATATACGATGGGCACTTGTTACACATTTCACATTTTTTTCCTATTACTGTACATGATTATTTTCATTTCACGCAAAGTTAACTATACTGTTGTAGAACACACTGAGTGACACACGGAAGTACATGACGTCCTATCAAAATCTCATTTACATTTGAATTCACAACTTTTCAGTAGTCATCATTCTCAACAATATACACATACCAGAGTCACTTACAAAACACCGTCACTGTCACCATTCTTCTTTGATTGCCATCCAAAAATGTGTATACAGCCACCGCTTTTTTTTCTCCTCTTTCTCTAAATCCTTTTCCGCTTCGCAATGCCACCCACACTGAGTCCCTCAAGTTGTTCGGCAGATGCCTGTCAAAATATTATCATGATCATCATTATGTTCTCTCATCATATTATATTTTACCATGTAAATCGCATGCATCCCATCAAAGACAAAAAATTTGCCTATTTCTTATACACCCTCAATGCAAACGAATAGGTGGGTAACTGATCAGTCTTGTATTCCCAGATATTCTCCCGTATTTCCCTACCTGCTAATAACACCACCAGTTCTACTGCTAACCACTGCCAGTCCTTTCTCAACAATACAATGACAACCTCAATAGAAAGAAGACGAATTTCCTCCCAGCAAATTTCACGTTTGAGAGGATCCCTCCGAATAGTGATTATTGCATTTTGGTGGTTGATATCATCACACAGAGGCTTATTGCTCTCGAAAGCGACACGCATGAGGATTACACAAACTAAGATCTGATAATGACGCTCCTGCTAAATAGCGTCATAATAAATTCTAAGAACCGCTGATTACAATAAGACGATGGTGCACAAAATGCACATTACAGCACGCATTCATTCAGTGCATTTTTTCGAGCTACTTGTGGCGAATAGGAAAAAGGAATGCTCAACTTTTATCTTACGTCTGTCTTTTAACTTTAATGGATCTATTCATACTTGTTCAAAGCCCTAGGCAATCTTGAAAGGCTTACGATTCAGTTACATCCCATTCCCTCCGGCATTGTCACTTTTTAAAATTAGCAATGTCAACGGGAGTGTAATAAATCACTACGATCTGACGCTATAAAAGTACAGCCAGGCAAAAATTAAGTGTTAATAAAAATGATGAAAAGACCGCAGTTGTTAAAATGTTTAGCATACCCATTAAAATGCAAAAGGGATGATGATGTTCAAGAACTTCACCCTATGCTTAGGTAGTTCTAATTTAGTTTTGACTTGACTAAGAGAAACAGAATAAAAATTTACAGTTTGATTTCTTCAAACGGTCGTGGTCGTATTGCCTGCCGAACGGTGGTTCATGCAGTCAGTCTATCGCATTAGGCTAGAGATTTGAATTATAATTTAGGCAGCGTAGTGACCACTCTGTTTCAGTTTTTTGCGTGGCTCTTGGATATAGAACTTTGAAGTTTGTCTTCAAAAAATGAGGAACAATGGTATCAACAGGGTAAAAAACAATTTGCACAGTACATGTGTGTAGGAAACTCACGTAGCACCACACTTCTATAAATTACAACCAATGATAAGGTTTATAATGAGTTTGAAAATCACTGTTGGAACGTCCTTAAGAAGATTCACAGGGATATACAAAAACTGTTCAGTGATGATGATGATAATCGCTTCTCGCAAATAAGATGATTTTCTTCAAAAGAAATAAAAGTTTACCTTGCGAGTCTTATATCTTAAGAAGCGTAATGTATACTACAATAGAATGGAATTCATACAAACGGGATTGTTTTGAAATGGACACTCGTTTTGGCACGGAGCTGTGCTACTGCTTGACAGGTGGAATGAAATATGTTAGTAATGTTGAGATGGTTGTCAGTGTTTTCATGCACTTTTTAAAAAAAGTCTTAACTAATACCACAGAGCATCAGTAAACTCTATTGTGAGTACAAACGATAGACAGGCAAAGTGTTAAAATCGTTTAGGCAAATTTCTCATGCGCACAAAATAAGGAAGTACGTAATATTTTTCAAGGATCATTGTTGAAAACTGCGTTTGAAAATGATGCTCGTGAATTATTTCCACGAAACAAAAACTACCTATGCATGCATCAAATGGTCAATATAGTAAATTGCACTTAATTTTGCAGCTGAAGGATCAAATCTACACGTTAAAAGACTACTCAACAGAAGTAAAGTTAGCTCTAGAAAGCAATCGTTACTAAATTCACCTTTTAAGATCAGACTTTAGATTCCTTTGTCTCTGTATTATACACACACTGAAGAGGAGTATAACATTATTAGGTTACAAAGAAAATCGTAAAGCAATCTTCTTTATTTCCTTTTAACGACACCGATACTTACACGTTTTCAGTTGACAATTAAAAATTTGAAATTAGCATATAGTGTCTGACGCCATTTCTGCAACACCGTGAAAACAAGACTTAAGCAGGATTTCTACATTAGGCTATAAGACCTTAATAACGCCTAAATTCTTGTGAAGATGTCATAAATAAATTATAAAATTTCAAAGAAAAAAGGTATTTGATATGTACCATTTTCGAAGACGTAAGTTGTAATACACAGAACACTATGCACAAAACAAGATTTCAAAATATATAATATTTCTCCATGTATCACATTCTGCTTCAGTCGGCTTTCATTATAAAACAGCTTTTGCTACACCAATCTCTGTCAGGACTTTTATTAAGCTTGGAGGTACGTAATAATGAGTGAGCAAGATGAAAAGACCAACAAAATTATAATTTTCTATCTTATAGCAATAAAACGATGGTTGGGTAAGAGAGGAAAAGTAAGCTAGTCGGAGGGGATTAGAGAGAAAAACACTGATGATCACGATGATTATAATGGTGTAATGTAAATTTAAATTTGGGACGAGGATAAACTATAATACGAGACTGATGATGACGATGACGAGCGCTCATCAATGTTGTAACTATCTTTTCAATACAACTTTTCCCCAACGCTAGACCAAGAAGAGAAAATGATTGTTTAATAAACCGAATCCGATTGGAAAATTCAAGGTGCTCAAAACCCAATCTTTAGTATTGTCGTCGGTATTACAACAAGTTGGGTTTTTTCTCGAGATTCAATGGGGGATGAAACATTTTTCCGACATATTATGTATGCTACTCAACGAATCACTGCTGCTGTTGATAAAATTGATGATGCTGAGGATTCTGGGACGTACACATACATATTTTTTTTGTACCAACAGGTGTGTACCGAGTCGACAGTCAGTGTAATGGTCTCTGTCAAAAAGAGATTTCTTTGGGTGATTATATGGAATCCATTGTTAGAGCTTTGTTTGCATTTTTGAGCTCTGACTGTTAAAACTTGGTTGCTTACCTTAGCATTTTCATGTTGAGTTTGCATCATGGATGTAACAGAAACTATGTGGACAGAGTACACAAAACATTACATAGAAAAAATAGTAACTTTATTCAGCCTCTGATTCTGAATCTTCACTCATCGCTACGATCATTGGTATCATCATTCTTAGTAAGAAGAAAAATTATAATATATTATCGCTGAAATTGTTTAGTTATATCTTTTAGTACTAGGTTTACTGTTTTAACAGTGACTTTTTTTTTGTATGATGTGAGCCCTAAAGTGAGTAAGCATCATTCATGACAAGTGAACCAAGCAAGTTTGTGGCTCTTTTTAGTTTTAATATATAATGGACTGAAATGAAACTGATTGTTGTTGTTGTACTTCATGAATATTATCATTGTAGAAGCCAAGTCTCGAATTGTTTTTGTCCTATTCATAGTTTTAAAAGGTTTTGAATATGTTAGGTGTTACAAGGATGGGGATTATTTGTACAGGGTTTTTATTGTAAAAATACATTAGTACTGCCACTGCCGTTATATCCAAAGAATCTGAGCTCAATTGGCGGTATTATGGAATGAGTTGAAAATGGAGTAAAGAGGTGTTTTCGTGGTTTGAATTTTTTTACTATGTGCAGGAATTTCTGACTTGTTGTTATATGGTACGTTTGGGCAACAACGAGATTCTAAACAACGACACAGCCAACAATGTGGGTACTGGGTCCAGGTGATATTAAACAATGTTTAGCTGAGAACATCCTTAGCTAAAGATGCATATAATATGTCAGGAAGCATTGGTAATGTATATATGTTGTATATGTATACATGTGCAGGTTTTTGATTGTTGTCTCCCGTTTACTGAAAAAAAGTACGAGTGATACAAGTAACTCGATGGAATAAGTTTACATTTGTGTTGTTGTATATGTACGGAGTCCGTACTACGGACACAATACTTCGTGTATTATCAAAGGTAAACCTGCATGTATGTTCAATTATAAAAAGCAGTACGGCGACCTGATGCAGAACGATGATTATTGACGAGGTCCTTGTCATTTCGACACAGTAAACAAGAAGGAATTTGGTATGGAACTGAAAACTTTATCAGTTGTAGGTGTCTATAGG
>VICI01001828.1:0-19632 GCA_019593645.1 Akabosia matsudoensis | reverse complement strand
CTCTGAAGTATGAAGTGATGAAGATCCAGAGTTTGCTGCGTCTAGCGTTAGTTTACTTATAAACTCGGGGTTTGTGCTTATACGTTCGTTCATGATGTTTATACGTTTGTTTAAACTCACACAGGATGCGATCTGGAACACACATAAACGTCAAAAATAAATATTTTAAAAATATTTACGAATTGAATTTACACGTAAAGCATAATTTACACAGAGCTTGCAAAACCCGAAAACAGCAGTTTTTTCTTTAAGGAACATAGTGACCGGGTGATAAATAAAGGTTTTTTTTTTTGCTGATTTCGGGTCATAAAACTTCTGTGTGGATGAGCGATAATGATGAGTATTAGTGACTTATTATTTTTACCTTAACCTCGATGAGTTCTAAAGCTTTAGAATCCCCTCCAACATGATCAAGAAACCTAACCATCCCATCTCGTTGATCAACTTTAGCGTTAACAATCCCATCTTCAATCATACTAACAACAACACGTTCAGCTTCATTAATCCCTTCATTATTATGAATCGCAGCACGTCTCCCCAAATCATCCAAACTAAGAGTTAAGAAAGTCCGTGTAAGTTTCCGAATGAGCACCCGCATATGTGCCGCCCGTACTTGTTTAACCAACCCGTAATTATTATCATTCCTGTACGTATCAAGATGCTTTGCAATACAGTTATTTAAACTGTCACTGGAAATATTAAATGCTGTAGCAAGATCAGTGTATGCGGTTGCTGACGGTTTTAACACGCGATTTACAACTTGAGCTGCACTTTTGTGTGTTGGTGTGACTTCTCCAGTGTGGATTAAACTGACAAGGATCAGTTTCTTGTAGCATTCTAACATCACGTGGGATAACGCGATTGCAGGAACTCGCGTACAAGCCTCGTAGAAATATATCGCTTTGTCGTAGTCTTTTAGGGCTGTGTAAATTAATCCAGCGTAGTACAAATACGTTAGTAAGTACACCGTGTTCTCGCATTGCTTTATCTAGGAAAACATACAAAAAAACTTAGTTTTCGTATCATTTATCGTGAAATAAGAATTATTATAGAACCTTACATCTGAAGTAAACTCTTCGAAATCGTCGATAATGTATTTCTCGCCAGCTTTAAAATTGTACGCAGCGCAGCATAACTGCAACACACTCGCGTGTACAGAAGTTAACATTTTTTCATGAGACTGTAACCGAGTTGCAATGTTCCCAATCAAGTTAATCCCAAGTATAGGCTGGTTACGACGAATCATTTGGTCTGTCACCGCAACACATACCTCCGTTACTGAAAAATACCCAATCGCGTTGATAATCAATGATAATCAATAACTCATCGAAACACGAACGTTAGTGTGATTAATTACTCACCGACATTAGCGACAACGCGAAGCGTTTCCCAATCCGCAACATCAACAAAACTACTCAACTGAACAAGAAAGTTCTCAAAATTAGTGTTGAACTCGTTTGTCCGTGTTTTAGCACAAAGCAACGTGATAATCCCGATAGAATGGTTGTTAATCGGGTTATCAGGCGTCACACCAGAGTCCAGTAAACTCTGAATCGCTGCGTCTAACGGAGTGATTGGAGATGGAGAAGCGTTTGGGTTAGAATTTGAACATCGGGCTAACATGTCAGTGTAGCGAGGATGAAGGTTCTCCAACAAATCACGGTTCTGTAACACACCTGTGAATTAACGATAACTTGTCAGTTGGAATACCTATACATCGTGAATAATTGACAACTTGACGATTACCTGAACCGTTGCTCACCGCCTGCACAAACGTGTCGATATTCGTAATCATGTTGATTAATCAAGTATTCACCAATCAATTGACAATATTAACTTTTTACTTCGAATGTCAGCAGAAGACTTTTTCAATTTTCTTGTTTACTTCGTCAAAGTAAAGTATCTCATTCCCTGCTGTTACGATACAAAAACTTCTCGTCGTCGCTGTCGTCCTGTTTGTTTTGCCTCTTAGCAACGTACGTACTTGTTGTTTTCATATTACCCCGTTTTAAACCCGCCAACAATTTGAACTCACTATTTTTATCGAGATCGTGAATGAAATCACATCACTCCTTTTTCGTACGTTTGTGTCTACCGAACGTGTTTTTTTACCTTTATTCTGTTAATTACCGTCAAGTTTTTAATTAGTCAATTAAGCATGGCGTTAAATCCTCAATACGAAGCGATCGGAAAAGCGTTCACTCAAAGCTACTATGCTATGTTTGACAACATTGGTACTAGGGGTAATCTTCTCAGTCTTTACCATGTAAGTCTTTATTTTATTAGTAATTAACCTGGTGAACTTATTAATTACTTTTTTTTTGTTTATTGTACTAGCCGACAGAGTCGTTGATGTCTTTCGAGGGACAACAATGTCAAGGAGCTCAAAAGATTATGGAGAAGTTTAACGTAAGGGATTACAGTTTAATCAGGTGTGAAAGTATTTTTAAATGTACCTTAATTTCACGATTTCTTCCCCAGAGTCTAACGTTTCAAAAGATCCAGCATCTCATCACGGCCATAGACTGCCAACCAATGTTCGACGGAGGGATACTCATTAACGCCATTGGTCAATTGAAGGTAAATATCAGCTTTTTCGTCGACTGTCGAATATAAAAATATTGCTGTGACTCATGTTACTACTGTTTACTGTGGCAACATGGGTACTGTACGGGTGGAGCGT
Organism: Akabosia matsudoensis; assembly: GCA_019593645.1. Taxonomy (NCBI): domain Eukaryota; kingdom Metazoa; phylum Arthropoda; class Collembola; order Entomobryomorpha; family Paronellidae; genus Akabosia; species Akabosia matsudoensis. Next base: position 16,949 of record VICI01001828.1, on the reverse strand, counting down.
AATCAGTGGAGTGGCATTTCTTTGAAGTAGAATAGTTTACCCTCCACCCCCTCAGTTTAGTGTTGGAATCACCAAGTATCGTGTGAATGAAACAAATAGTTCCTACGCTACGAAAATACTAACTAAACAAATAAGTAAACGTCATCATTTTCGTTTACATATGATTGCGTTACATTTCTTAGTAATATTATCACCGTCATTTCTAGTTCACGTGTAGAAAACCAATTTATAATAATTAGTGAGTGATTATTTTAATTAATTTTGTAATGTGTTTTTGTAACGTAGACGGACGACGATCCTCCTCATACATTTTCTCAAACGTTCGTGTTGAAGCCAGCGGACGGAAGTTTTTTCTGTCAACACGATATCTTCAGGCTCGGAATCCACAACTCCATGTAAACAACATTCAAACCCCATCTCTTCGTGTGTAACATTTATTTTTTCTTCTTCTCTTCATTCATTTGCATACAGGAAATAATAATAATAATAACCGACCGCGTTCCTTACTTACTGTTAAGCTACTTTTACCATGTACCAAGTTAATTAGGTGATTTACCTGAATGTGCGTTTAAAAACTGCGATCATTTTTAAGCCATTAGTTTGTTAAAAATGCGAGCTCACGTACATGTGCATTAAAGAAAAAAAAACAATAAGTTTTTAAACCCTATTCATCATCACACACGGTGTGTTTAAAAAAATCCCGTTAATTTGTGAAATTAATATGTAGAGCAGAATGTCATCTAAAAACTGGATTTTTTTTATTACTATCTTTCATGATTACGTACGAACGTGTTTTATCTTTTTTTTTTGCATACCATTTCGTTTATTTCATCCGATTATTTCAACAACACTGATTAGCGCACGGGTGAGTGTACGAGGTAAAAAAAGGAAAAGAAATTCATGTATCTAATCTTTGTACGACCACAAAAACGAGATTGACTATTATGTCGTCTCCGCTCACCCGCCGCATCCACCCGAATGAATGCATCAACAGAAATAAAACATCATCCCTTGCATCGTTATATCCCCAACCCTCTTGTATTTCTGCTGCTGTTGTTGCTCATGAACTTGAAAAACAACAGACAGAGACACAAGCGTATAATGAAAACCCATAAAACCCCGATATATATACGTACACACGGTACTTTATGTTAATTAAAGAAGGCGAAGAGTAAAAAAAACACACATACAAACTCACCCAGCCCAAAGATCACACGATTGTGCAGCTAACTGACAACTTGACATGTTTGGATTAAACGCTTTAGTTTCATGTCAGTATTTGAATAATATATTTTTGTTGGACCAGAATATTATTACTTTTGCATAATTGTTTGCTGTCAGGATAGATAACAATGATAAGATTAATAATTTACAAAATTCCAAACTCATGAGTACGAATCATGGTCTCAGGGTCCAGTGAAGATGACGAGTCGTTGCGTTAACCGTGCCAAAAACGAATATATTTTAAGGTTAAAATTAAAAGTGTTGTAGTACGTTTAAGGATCACCATCATCATCATAATTTTTAAATCATCATGTCGCAACGCGAAGACGCGTTGAAGTTTGAACAAGGTCGTATCAAAGCGTTACAAGAAGAACGGTTACACATTCAGAAGAAAACGTTTACAAAATGGATGAACTCGTTCCTTGTCAAGGTTTGTTACAAAGAAACTCATAGATATGGTGTAAAATCAAGCGGTTCATTAATATATCTCTTGTGTCGGTTTTGTTTTTAGGCCCGGATGGAGGTGGAGGATTTATTCACGGACCTTGCTGACGGTAAAAAGCTTCTAAAGCTGCTCGAGATAATATCCGGAGAAAAGCTAGGAAAGCCGAATAACGGTCGTATGAGAGTACATAAGATTGAAAACGTGAACAAGTCGCTAGCGTTTCTTCACACAAAAGTCAGGTTGGAAAGTATCGGCGCAGAGGATATTGTCGATGGAAACCCTCGACTCATACTTGGGCTTATCTGGACGATTATCCTTCGGTTTCAGATCCAGGAAATTGAGATCGATGTGGTATGTTATCAATTATCATACATATGTATTCCCATTAATTAACATTATCATGATATTTCATATAACCAATATAAAAAAATGCAGGATGAAGAGAACGAGTCAAGCGAGAAAAAATCAGCAAAGGACGCTTTGTTGTTGTGGTGCCAAAGGAAAACGAACGGATACCCGAACGTGAACATCCAAGATTTTTCAGGTTCTTGGAGAAGCGGTTTAGGATTCAATGCTCTCATACACGCCCACCGACCAGACTTGATTGAGTTTGATAAACTCGTACCAACTCGTCACATTGACAATTTGAACAATGCGTTTGACGTCGCTGAACGTCAGCTCGGGATCGTCAAGCTTCTCGATCCTGAGGACTGTGACACCGCCAAACCCGTAAGTTAATTCGACCATTATTCATGTAATAAGAGATAATTATTAATCATGATTACTATTTATTACTATTTAGGACGAGAAATCGGTGATCACGTATGTGGCTTCATACTACCATACGTTTGCGCAAATGTACAACAAAGACAAGTCTGGACGAAGAATCGTAAACATAATATCGCAAATAAAAGAAGCAGACGATTTAAAGCATAACTACGAAGTAGGAGGAAAATCGTTATTGAAATGGATCCGAGCAACGATTCTCCAGTTGAATTCCCGAGACTTTCCAAACAACTTGGAAGGTGTTCAGAAGCTCCTTCAAAAATTCAAGGAACACATAACGTTAATAAAACCACCAAAATACAACGAGAAATCAGAAATCGAAGCAAACTACTTTATCATAAACACGAGGTTAAAAGAACTAAATCGATCATCATATTTACCCCCTGAAGGGCTACTAGTTCAAGACATCGAACGTGCATGGGAAGAATTGGAGAAATCAGAGTATTTACGAGAACTCGCGTTACGAGAAGAAGTAATCCGGCAGACTAACTTGGAGCAGCTTGCAATCCGGTTCGAAAAGAAAAGTTTACTCCGTGAAGGGTACTTGAAAGACATGATCCAAGTATTGAGCGACCCTCGCTACGGAATCAATTTGACACAAGTCGAAGCTACGTTGAAAAAACATGAAGCCATTTCTGCAGACATTTTAGCACGCGAGCAACGTTGTGAACAACTCGTAACAATGTCAGATTATTTAGTAAAAGAAAACTACCACGACTGTGTTCGTGTGAAAGAACGAGCAGACGAGATCACACGTACTTGGGAACAACTTATCGCGTTACTTGACACACATAAAGGAAATTTAGAGAAATTCAGTAACTTGATGCAAATGATACGTGATATTGACACGTTAAACGAAACGATCAAAGAGCTGGAAGAAAATTTTGCAGTTCAAGATGGAGGTGGAGGTCATCTCGAAGCTGTTGAAAGTTTACTCCAGAAACATTCGCTAATCGAATCACAAATATCAAGCATGGGTGACACGATTAAACGGATTGGAAAGCAAGCAAACAGTTATGCGGGTAAAGAACGAGAAATGGTGGAAAACAAAATCCTAGATTTAAACTCAGGATATAACAAACTCGTTGAACAAAGTAAAGGAAGAAGAAACAAACTTGAAGACAGTCGAGCGTATTTTCAATTCGTACAAGACTGTGAAGAAGAAGAAGCTTGGGTGAACGAGAAAACGTTAGTATTTGGCCAACCTATCGTTTGTAAAGATTTAAACGGGGTATTGAGTTTAATAGGAGCTCATAAAATCGCGTTAGACGAGATGAAAGGAAGAAAGCATAAATTTTCGTATTTGGTTGAACGAGGAAACGAGTTAGTTCGAGTTTGGGAACGTGAAGGAGCTGGTAAAAACAACGAAGTCAAAGATGTACGTGGAAGGATCAAAAGTTTAGAGTCAAAATGGGCAGGACTTCGTGATATTGGAGAAGAACGGAACAGACGGTTACGAGTCGTGCTTGAAGCTTATCAGTTTTATTCTGACGCTAACGAAATGGATTCATGGGTTACAGAAAAACGCCCACTCGTGTCGTCGAATGATTATGGCGAAGATGAGCCTTCTGCACAAGCGCTACTGAGACGACATATAAATTTAGAAGAAGAGATCATAGCGTACGACAACGATGTAAAGAACCTAAACGCCCAAGCAGATAAGCTTGTAAACGCTGGAATTAATTCGATCAATGAGTTGAGTGAAAATCCTCAGAATGGGGTTAGTAGCAACGGGATCACAGAGACCCCTGAAAGCGAATATGTTGTTGAGAAGAAACTCGTTCCTGAAGAGTACTGGGAAGATGAAGTCGTTGAGAAAACTGACTACCGCACTGTTACAGAAGAACGCGCTGTCGCACAGGTTAAAGCGTTATACCCTTTCCAAGGACAGGAAATCGAGATGAAGAAGTCGGAGGTAAGCAACACATTCCACAATTATTCACACGCAATTACAAAATTTAAAATGATTTTCGTGTGTTTCAGGTAATGTTTTTGCTGAACAAAACGAACGCTGAGTGGTGGAATGTACGAAAAGCAAACGGAGAAGATGGGTTTGTCCCTGCAAACTACGTCAAAGAAATCGAGCCTAAAGTCGTGATGGTTCAGGTCAGGAAACCGGAAGTCGTTAAAGAAACTAAACGGGTTAAGAAAACACGCATGGTTCTGCAAAACGTTACGAAACGTAAGTGAAATAAATATCCGAGCTTTCTTGATAATCGTAATCAATTAATCAATCAATCAATGATTTCGTAATTTTTCCAGCACTACCCCGAAAACCGACAGCGTCGAACACAGGAACACTAAAGAAATCCTCCTCATCAACATCGCAACTTGGTGTTCAAACCGAACCGATATTAACTCGAACCCAACGAATCAACACAGACTACACATCGATTCTAGATTTATGTGACACCCGTAAACGAAATCTAAACGAAAGCATCAAGTTATTCCAGTTCTTACGAGAATGTGACGATTTCGAAAAATGGATAAACGAAAAGAAAAAGCTGTTGAGTACTCACGAGCCTAACGTTCAAGTTGCAAAACGGTCATTTGAAACATTCTTAACAGACTTGACTGCAAGTAACAACCGTGTTGGTACGATTGAAAGGATGGTGAAAGAATTCGAAGTTGAAGGTTGCAACGCAAAAACATTGTCAACAGTACGAGCACGTGGGAATAAATTGAAAAATATGTACGAAGACTTGCTATCGTTAAAATCAGGAAAAGAGAAAACTTTGGAGGGAGCACTATCCGTTGAGCTGTTTAACCGTACGTGTGAAGAAGTCCAAGATTGGATGAACGAGAAAATGATGCAAATTGACACAGACGAGTGGAGCAACGATTTGAAAACAGTACAAGCACTGCAGCGTAAACATAACAATTTGGAACGTGAGTTAGCCCCGATCAACGAGAAAGTAGGAAGAGTTGAGTTATTAGCTGAAAGCGTCAAGAAATCATACCCAAACGAAACATCAAACGTAGATGAACGTAAATCTGAAGTCGTTAGTAAATGGCAAGCTTTAGTGAATAAAGCTAACGATAGGAAATCACGCGTTAGAAAACGCTGTTGGATTACAAATCTTTAACCAAGAGTACAAGAATTTAATCCATTGGGTATCTACAGTAAAAGACCAAATAAACAATTACGTTGCATCCCGTGATGTAAGTAGCGCAGAAGAAGCGTTAAAAATCCATTCAGACCTTGGCGATGAAGTCAAAACGAAATCAAACGAATTCGAAGAACTTAAAGAACTTGGTGGCAAAATAAAAAATGCTGCAGTTCCTGAGAAATTAGTCACGTTAGAAAACGAACAAGCTGAAATAGCACGTGGATATGCCGACAAAACGGATTGGTTAAATCAAGTACTTGATTTACAAATGTTCTTGCGTGAAGCTGATCATATCGACAGTGCGACTAGAAACCAACTTGCAACTGTCAGCTCTGGAGGAGTTGGTGAAAATCTGGATGAAATTGAGAGTTTGATCAAAAGGCATACAGATTTTGAAAACACTTTGGTTGCTGGGGATTGAACGGGTCAAGATTTTCGACCAGATGGGAGGCAAACTCATCGAAGCTGGACATTTCGAGAAAACCGTGATTGCCGAAAGACGGAATCGCGTGATAGAGAAAAGAGAGCAGGTAACGGACATTTAATAATATCTATGTAGAGAATAATGTTATATCTTGAAATGATTCTTATTTGTCCATGTATTTAACCGTGCATGTTTATGTCCACAGGTGAAAGAGCTCTCAAAAACGCGTAAGGCCGAACTCCTCCGTTCATTGAAGTATCACGAGTTCAACAACGACGTAGACGAAACGCTCGCATGGGTAAACGAGAAGATATTCGGTAGCGAAAGACGAAAGCTACAAAGACTTGGCGTTAGTAGACAAAAAGTTGAAAAAACACGAAGCTTTCGCTGGAGAACTCCGAGCAAATGAAGTTCGCATAAAAAACATCAACCGTGCGGGTGAGAAGCTTGTAGAAGTCGTTCCCGAGAAAACAGACCAAATCCATGCTAGCATCTCAAAACTGAACAGTTTATGGAGTGAACTAGTAAGTTTGTCTGGAGAAAAATACGAGAAACTAAAACAAGCTGAAGCACAAGCAGGATTCAACAAAAACCTAGACACTGTTGTTGACCGATTAGGATCAATCCGATCAAACGTGTATGCGAACACTAACGTTGCAGACAGACGTTCATGCAAAGACGCTGTAAAGCGAGCAAATTCTTTATCTTCCGAATTAGCTGGCGTTGGAGAGAAAGTAAACGAGCTGGAACGTGTTGTAGAGGATATGGAAAAAGAAAAACATTTTGATCGAGATCGCATACGTACACGCGTTGATGAAGCTAAAAAACTTATGAACGAGTTGAAACCTCCAGTTGATGAGCTGAAAAACGATACTCGAAGGAAAATACGCGTATTACTGCTTCTTATACGAGCTGAGCGTTGAAAACGGATGGATTGCAGAGAAACGTGGACTTGTTGACCAAGACGTTAATGTGAATGATCTTTATCAGGCACAAACGGTCGTTAAAAAACACAAGAAACTCGAGGGCGAGGTTATGAACAGGTAAATGAACAATTATTTATATAAGTAACATACACAAGCAGGTTTTTCACGTACTAATGTTTTTGCAGAGAACCTGCGTTCAAAAAGCTGTTAGAGAAAGGCTCCACGTTTTCTCAGTACCCTGAAGTACACGAGCAACTGGAGCATTTCAAGAACTCATGGGAAGGCTTGAAATCAGCGTGTACGAATAAATCAAAGAAACTCGAACTCTCGCTACGCTCGCAACAGTTTTTCTTTGATGCTGGAGAGATTGAGTCATGGATGCAAGAAAAACAAGACCAACTCACATCTAAACATTACGGAAAGGATATACATAGCGCTGTAAAGTTGCTAACAAAACATAAAACGTTAGAACTCGAGATGGATTAGTTACAACGGTTTAGTAGCTGAGATGAAGCATATTGCTAATGCTATGGTTCAATCTGGACATCCAGATAAGAATTTGATTAGCGCCAAAATCAGAAGCGTTGAAGATCATATGGGGTTGCTCCGAAAGCTCGGGAACGAACGCAGAGAAGCGTTGATCAAGTGTGTTCATACGTTGGAGTATTTTGCTGAAGCGGACGAGTTTTTGAAATGCGTTGATGAGGTGTTTGGAAGGGAAGTTGGATCAAATGACTACGGAGATGATTATGAAAAGCTATGCGTGCTTAAGAACAGGTTTAAAGAGGTCGAATTAAAGGTCGATGGGGTTAACGAGCGATTTAAAGCATTAGATGAGGTAGCACAGAAGCTCCTTGGCGGAAGTACCGATGACTCGTCAGACAGAAGTGTCGCAGAAGTTCACGAGGAATTGCGGTAAGAATCAGCAATATTATTACGATTCAATATTCATAATAATATTCGCTAAACGCTCGCTCTCGATTTATAGTGACAAATGGAACACGATGTTATCATTGATGTGATGATTATGAAAAGCTATGCGTGCTTAAGAACAGGTTTAAAGAGGTCGAATTAAAGGTCGATGGGGTTAACGAGCGATTTAAAGCATTAGATGAGGTAGCACAAAAGCTCCTTGGCGGAAGTACCGATGACTCGTCAGACAGGAGTGTCGCTGAGGTTCACGAGGAATTGCGGTAAGAATCAGCAATATATATTATTACGATTCAATATTCATAATAATATTCGCTAAACGCTCGCTCTCGATTTATAGTGACAAATGGAACACGATGTTATCTTTGATGGCTTCCCGCGAGCAAAAGCTTCACGCAGCAGGCGAGATCCACGCGTTTAACCGCGACGTAGCTGACTCCTTGGCCAGAATAAACGAAAAGTTAAACTCAATCCCAGAGATCGTAGGACGTGATGTAAACTCTTGTGAGTCAATGCTCCGAGCTCATGAAGCGTTCGAAAACGATTTATTAGCGTTAGAAGCCCAGCTACAAGTACTCGTAGACGATGCATCACGACTCCAAACACTATACCCAACAAACGCAGCAAACATTCGTCAAGAACAAGCGTTAGTAATCGAATGCTGGGGCAATTTGCAAAACAAAGCAACGCTGCGTAAAGAACAGCTTCAGAATGCTGTAGATTTCTGGAGATTTAGCGCAGAGTACGCGAGTTTATCAAGTTTTGTCAACTCGTTACTTACAACAATCCCATCTCAGCCTAAAGTCCGTGACACAGCGTCATCCCAAGCTTTGATGAACGAACACGAACGTATTCGAAGTGAAATAGACGCAAGATCAGATCAATTCGACCGTGTATTTGCGTTAGGTAACGCAATCGTTGATGAAGATCATCCAGAATCTGGTGAAGTCTCAAGAATGATAGGAAATCTTGCTGTGCTCCTGTGAAAAACTTGACGTTGCATGGGAGTTGAAGAAATCTTATCTTGATCAGCTCATTGATTTGAATATATTTTTACGTGATGCTAAACAACTTGAGACTGTTTGTAATGGACAGGAAGTCACGTTACGAAACATTGAAGTTGGAGATTCCGTTGAAGATGTTGGAAGTGGATTGAAGAAATTTGTCGAGTTTGAGAAAGTCGTCGAGGGACAAGATGACAAGTTTAAGATTCTTGAATCTCAGGGAGGGAAACTCGTTCGGCAACGACACTTTGACAGTCAAGTCGTCGAGGAAAGGTTAGAACGAAATATTTTATCTTTAGTTAGGAAATTATGTTATAAAATCTCAATTGGTACCCCAGGTTGAAAGAAGTCGCAGCATCCCGACAGAAGATCAAGAACTTGTGCAAAGCAAAATCGCTCAGCGCTAGAGTCAAAACTGAAATACGTACAATTCATCCGCGATGTAAATGAAACAACAGTCTGGGTTGACGAGAAGATCAAGAAACTTAAACACGACGAGAGCGTAAACAGCGGACTAAATCTTCAAGAGAAAATAAAGAAATTGAAAAAGCACCAAGCATTCAGCGCTGAAGTGAGCAGCAACAAGAAGTCCGTTGAAGGGTTATTCAGCACTGCAAAAGACCTTAAAGCTGAGGAAGATGTTAAAGAGTTGCACGAGCGGTGGAGTGTTTTGGTCGCGTTAGTACAAGAATTTGGTAAAGGATTAGACGAGGCTTACGATATTCTCGAGTTTACCAACCAGTGTGAGCAAACTGACACTTGGGTAAGAGAAAAAGAAAGTCTTGTGCACTCTGGGGATACTGGACGCGACTTTGAGCATTGTTCTGGTAAGTACATGATACAATACCCCACACACTCTGATTTCCTGTGTACTAATCATTTAATTTTCAATAATCTTGTAGAAATAATAAAACGCCTTGACGAGGTAGATCGTGACCGTGTTGACCAACGCATCACGTCTCTAAACACGCTAGCAGACAAGCTAATATCCGTAACTGGCGATAGTGACGGAGTAATTGAACGCACCCGATCAAGTTTAAACACAAGATGGGAAAACCTCAAAGGAAATCTAGAAACATACAGAGGTTTGTTAAACAAAGCGTTGGAAACACACAAATACAACCGTGACGCTGAAGAAATCGAAGAACGTATCGATTCCAAAATCCCACAACTCGTTGTCCAAGACGTTGGAAGAAATCTGGAAACATGCGAGACGCTATGCCGTAAACAAGACGCATTAGAATCCCAAGTACACGCGTTAGGAGACCGTGTGAAAGAATTGGAATCGGAGCGATCAAGGCTACTAAGCGAATCGATATCATCTGAAAGTTTGAAGAAACTCACAGACAAATGGTTATGCGTGAGTGAAGCATGTCTAAACCGAAGAAACTCGCTAACAAACTCGTTAGAATACCATAAATTCTTGAAAAAATTCAACGATTTGAAGAATTACGTCGAGAACGTGATGAAAAAAATCGAGAAAACAAACCTCGGAAACACTGTTCAAGAAGCAGAAGACGCATTAAAATCCCACGATGAGCTAATCCATGAAGTAAACGCCCGTGAGCCGTTGTTCGCTGACGCGATTCGTGTAGGTAAACGGTACGTTGTTGAAGACCACGAGTATGCCAACGAGTTCAAATCCCGCGTAAGCGAATTGGAAACGTTAAAACGTGAATGCAACAAGAGTTTGACCGCAATGAATGAAAAGCTCCACCAATGCTTATCCATGCAACGGTTGTTCGCCCGCATCCACGAGATTGAACAGGAAATTGAGTACAACGAATCGTTTTTGAACAGACACGAGCTAGGCGAAAGTTTAGGCGCTGTAGCAGTGCTGGTACGTCATCACGGCGATTTTGTCCAGAATTTTGGAGGTATCGAAGCTAAAGTGAATGAAGCGATTACAGAAGGTGAGAATTTAATCCCAGGACACTACGACGCGTTGTCTATCCAGTCACGCTTAACAGAATTGACCAATCGGCTGGCGTCTTTGAAATCTAAAACGCAAGCACGGGCAAATAAGCTCCACGAGTCTTACGAGCTCCACAAGTTCGTGTTGGAAATCCACGACATTGAAACATATGCGTACGAGAAACTGAAAATCGCGAGTGATGACAATTACTCGGACATGAGTAACCTACAATCCAAAATCCAACGGCATGCTGCGTTTGAAAGCGAGGTGAAAGCTAATGAAACCCGTGTTTCTGACGTCGTGTTAAAGTCGGAGGAGCTTTTAAACCTAAACGACAGCACAAACGCGTTACATAATTTCAGCGTTGAGATTCATAAACGAATAGAAAATCTTCGCGTGATTTGGAAAGAGCTTTTGTCAGAGAGCGCACTAAAACGTGAAAGACTTCAAGAATCTTACCAAGCGTTACTGTTTAATCAAAACCTTGATGACATCGAGCAATGGATGGACGAGTTGGAAACACAACTTGAAAGCGAAGATCATGGGAATGATTTGGAATCTGTTGAGGCATTGATTAAACGTTGGGTCCATTTGGAATCTGAGTTTACTCATAAATCTGATGTTATCGGGAGTGTGAGTAAAACTGCTGATGCGTTTGCCAAAGCTAATCATTATCTTGCAAATGATATTTGCTCTCGAGTTGAAGCGATTAAAAACAGATACGAGTTACTCTCCGAACCTATGCATATTAGACGCGAGAATCTTGATGAAACGAGGAAATTCTACGAGTTCTTACGCGATGTCGACGAGGAAATGAGCTGGTAAGTCAAAAATTTGTTCACAAAATAAATTATTACCCTTAATGGTTACTTATTCCTCACATCTTATCCACAGGATCCAAGACCGCCGCCCTAACGTTGGAGAACACGCCGATCTAGGAGCAAACTTAACCCAAGTCCAGTCGCTACAGAAAAAGCACAACGCGTTGGAAAGTGAGATAATATCACACGAGCCAGTGATATCCGTGTTATCAACGCGAGCATCAGCCATGGTACGTTCAGGCCATTTTGCAAGCGACCAAATAAACGAAACAGTCCAGACTTTAAATGACAATTTCCGCGAGCTTAAAGACAGCGCATCAGTTCGTCGACTCCGTTTAGCCGACTCGTTACTATCTCAAAGTTTCTACGATGAAGCAAACGAACTAGTATCTTGGATGACAGAGAAATCCGTGATAACACGAGCAACAGACGTACGAGAAGGTGAAAACGTTATCGCGTTGGTAAAACGACTAGACGTATTCCAGCGGGATCTTGGGAATTTTAAAGAACGAATTGATAAGGTTTGCGGGTCTGGTGAAGAGCTTGTAACACGAGGTCATTTCGATAGCGAAAACATAAGTGTAAAGGTTACAGACGTGAGAACCATGTATTCCGAGCTCCAGAAATCTTTGGATAAGAAACGATGCAAAGTACTCGACGCTAAGAAATTTTACGAATTCAACCGGACTTGTGGAGAAGTTTGCGATTGGATTAATGAGTTAATGAATATCGCTGGAAGTGAAGATTATGGAAAGGATGTGGATCACGTTGAAGTGTTGATACAAAAATTCGAGTCATTTAACTCTAACGTTCAGGAATCAAGAGCTGCTGTTGTTCAGAACTTGGCAGATGAACTTGTCGAAGAAGGATATCCAGAACCAGACAAAATACGAGTAAGAGCTGCGGAAGTTAAAGCGCTTTGGGAGGAGTTCAAAGAGCTAGCTGCTGCGCGCATGGAGGCGTTGCTCGGAGCGAAGCAGGTTTGTAATCTATCACTCAGATTCGTGATATAGTTAATTAGCCGGATTATTTTACATCAAATTTTTTATGTTCTAGGTCCACTCGTTTGACCGAACGGCCGACGAGACAATCTCTTGGGTAAACGAAAAGCACGCAGTTGTGTGTTCAGAAGAGTATGGTCACGATTTAGAGTCAATCCAGTCGCTAATCCGAAGACACGCAGTGTTTGAGAACGATCTAAAACCAGTTGAAGCCAAAGTAAACGAAGTAAAATCAGAAGCAGATCGTTTAAGATCGTTATTCCCTGACGCATCCGAACACTTGAACGTAAAGTTACACGCTTGTATGAATGCATGGAAAGAATTAGTAGACCGGACAAGATCCCGAGGGGATAAATTACACCAAGCTGAAAATCTTCAAGCTTATTTCGACAAATACACGGAATTAATGGCGTACGTTAACGAGATGGTAGCAAAAGTAACGTCAGGTGAGTTAGGCCGTGATGTGCCAAGCGCTGAAACAAGCGTTGCTAAAAACGCAGGGTACTTGCGTGAAATTGAGAAATTCTCTGGCGTGCTTGAGTTTATTACACGTGGAAATGAGCTCGTAACACAAGGACACTTTATGGAAAACGAGATTAATGAGAAAATCAGAGTTTTATCTGGTCGATGGGGGTACTTGAACTCTGTTGTTAAAGAACGCGACGATCTATTCCGTAAAAATTTAGACCTTCGCGTGTATCTCGTACAATTAGATGAATTTGACAAATGGCTAAACACGAAAGAACCTGAGCTTAATAACACTCCAGCTTGGTGAAAGTATCGCTGAAGTTGAAGAACTCATACGCGAACATGAAGAATTTGTACACACGTTGGAAGCCCAAGAATCAAGAGTTGAAGCTTTGAAACGGAAAACTCTGATTGAACACGCGTTTGAAGAGCTGAAACGTAAAGAAGACGCAGCACGTGAGGCTGAGAAAATTAGACTTGAACGGGAACGAGTGAACACGATTAAACGGAAAGAAGTCGAGCGGATCACTGCAGAAATTAAAGATACTCCAGAACGTGGAGCACAGACCAATCAGCCAAAAGCTTCGTTGTTTGGAAATCGGTTCGGATCGCTTGTGTTTGGGAAGGAAGCGAGAAGGGGTAAATTGTTCTTTCCACATTTGGCCTTTCGTTACTTTTGAGTTTTTTTTAAATATATTTATTTATTTATGTATGTTTTGGTTCTTTAACTAACTCTTTTCTTTTTCAAACAAACTAATTCGCATGAAAAAAAAAAGGTTCTGAACCAAATCCAACTATCGAGCCACAAACTAACGGGCTCAAACATGTTTCGCTTACTCCTCCACCTTCGCTTGAAAACTTACGTGCATGCTGTGAGTTAATTATCGCGTCATTGATTATTTTACTCATTTATTTATTTATTAACCTCCAAGTTGCGTTTAATTACGGTCATGTTATAATACCCCATGATTTATATAACAGCCCAACAATCTGACCACGTGAGCACACCGTTATCCCGGTCAGAATCGCTACGGCTGCTAAACACAGGTGCAGGCCTGGATCTCCCAGACACAGGAACGTTAAAGAAACCAAAGCGAACGCCTTCGTTCACAACCCGCCGTCGTACAGCGTCATTCCGAAACAAGAAAAAACATCCAGAGAACCTCCCTCCAGTGGAAATTGAAGGATACTTGGAACGGAAACATGAACTCCAAGCTGGAGGCAAACGAGCAGCAGTTCGGTCTTGGAAACACTACTACGTGTTACTCTGCGGACAATTGATCTGTTTCTTTAAAGACCAAGAAGATTTCGAGCTGAGTAAAGTAGGGTCCTCAAGCCCGATTTCTGTGTACCAAGGAATTTGCGAAGTTGCCAGTGATTACACGAAACGGAAGTATGTGTTCCGTGTTAAACCTACAGACGGGTCAGAGTTTCTCTTTGCTGCAGATTCACGAGAGCACATGGATGCTTGGGTCAGGAAAATTAACTTTCATGCTGCGCTTGACCCCAAGAATCAACTCGAACGGGAAACCAACACGATTAGCGAGGTAATCAGGCGTTTTTATTTCCAATTTCAATTGCTTTTGGGTTTTTATTTTTGTTTCCGTTTTACACGCATGAACCGTATCGTTTTGTTTTTATTTTTTAACCTGTGTAGTCCCGCATGATGCCCCCACCCCCTCCTATCCCCAAAAAGCATTATGACTCTACGAGCACTGACGACGACGACGAGTTTGTCGTTGCAACGAGAAAACCTAAACCAAGGGGCAACTTACAACAACCTAGAAGTCGCGAACCCATTTATGCTAACCACGAGGTTTTATCTTTATCATTTTGACGTTTTCGTGCAAGTTGAATTTGTCATTTAAATATCGTATGGTTGAAATTTCTCTAGGAATACGAGTCACCTGAACCGCAACCGCGTGCGACAGGTGCGGCGGCAGCTAAACCTCCAATACCACCGCGAAGCAGCAGTATCATCGAACCAAACGGTCGGTCAAAGCAAAACGGAAGCAACACGACTTCCCCAATCACCGACACGTTTGACAACCAACAGTATTTCGTCATGCAGCCATCATCACAAAGACCAGTGTCCGTTGACCGAAGTAAGTAATGTCCTATGTTTGTCCTTTGTTTGCATCCGTCCGTTCGCTTTTTGTTTGTTTGTTTGCTTGTTTGTTTTGTGTCGTGTTTGCATTTCGTGTTAATATGTACTGTAAATAAACGTAGCATCTCGATACGGTGGAGTTGCACCCCCACCGTTACCCCCAGTGCATGTGTTGAACCACCAGCACGCGTCTGGAGCCCCATCCCCTCTCCCGCGTACAATCGCGCATACAACGAACACGTTTAAGCCTGTGTCACAAGACTATTACGGGTCAGCTAGAGCATTTCATCTTCACAACAATGGCGCTACCAATCAACACTTCATCCCTATTAGTATTAGTAATTCTAACGCAATTAGTAGAGGTTTGTGCTGTTTCCTTTTTGTTTTATACGTTTCTTCTTTATGGTGACCGGATACACTCTATTCTCGCTTTAATTGTCGCTTCACACAAGATTACTAACGAGTTGGGGTTCAAACATTCTGTCACGATGTAAAATCTAACATTTGTGTGTAATATATATTGCAGGTCCCACGAGTAGTTTAACACCGCTTCCAAGGAGGAGGAGGAGGTGGTGGTGGTTCGTTAAGCCCAAGAAGCACAGGCTCGTTACCCCCAGGCCTATCGTTACAACAACATCAGTCTTCCCCAAACACATCTTTCCACGACCCAAACAGTTCATCAGAAAACGAGCAAAATCTTCACAGTTCTTCGCCATCCCCACTAGCCCATCATCATCCCAACGAAGAAACTTCCACATCATCAAAAAAGTCTAAAAAGCAACAACAGAAAAACACGGGCGAGTCAGGATCAGGGCTTTTAGGACTTTTTAAACGAAAGAAAGCAACGAATTTGTGAAATTCCATTCCAAACCAAACACATCGGCCTAACACACAACGAATTTAAAAACTTTTAAACTTACAAAATTGTGCAATAAAAAAAAAGGAAGAAAATTTTTATTAAGTCAAAGTTACGTTTTTGTAGTAGATTTTTT
Source organism: Akabosia matsudoensis (assembly GCA_019593645.1). Taxonomy (NCBI): domain Eukaryota; kingdom Metazoa; phylum Arthropoda; class Collembola; order Entomobryomorpha; family Paronellidae; genus Akabosia; species Akabosia matsudoensis. The sequence continues at coordinate 796 of VICI01001828.1, read as the reverse complement.
GTTTTTTGTTGTTTTAGGTGCTTAAAAAACAAAATGTTAAGAGATTAGGATCGTGCCAATTATGTTCCAGGTTTTAATGTACAGCAGCTTTAAACTTATATATAATCTGGTATAGAAAATTAAAGTATTCATTATTTGGAAATTTTTTGAATTCATCGAAACTCAAGTTGCGAAAGCTTCATACTTTATTTTGCATAAGAAACATCATGGAAATTATGTTCATGACTCCAATGCTTGCTTGTTCGTATCAGACATACGAAAGTTACTTTTTTTGCAATTGTCTAAAATTCGATGTTTATTTCATTTTTTTCAACTTGCAATGCCTATTTCAACATTGCCAACGGTTTATGTTTTGCATGAGAAAATCCATGGAATTCCTACGTACTTTCGACGCCACTACTGCTCGGCTTCAGTTCGCATCGCAACAAAGTACGCGCTGTTACCCCACTACTCATAAATATCCGCGCGAAATTCAAATACGTGAAAGTTTATATATACACGGTCAATGTTGATATCCAAGACCACTACACTGCAGCAAGATCACAGACGTTTTGGAACGGATAATTTTTTCAACACTTTGATTATTCGTTTAAATTAATTTATCAACATGGAGCTAGAAGTTAGCCAGAAAGTTCGCGTAAGTGTTCAAAGCATTGATTTGTTTGTGTAGTTAATTTTTTTATCGTAATTAATTGTTAGTTTTTTTGTCTCATTACAGGCAGCAATTAAAGCTAAACTTGTTGAGTTGGGCGTGCACGTTGATGAGGAACTTCCGGTAAGTTATATTGTTTGAATT
>VICI01001827.1:0-19641 GCA_019593645.1 Akabosia matsudoensis | reverse complement strand
TAAATAAAACAGTAGTGGTTAATCATGCGTCCCTCCTTAGTTTCTATTGTCCAACGGATTTGCATGGGTTCCTTTCATGCAACAGTTACATCGCCGTGGTATATTGTAAAAAAAATTTTAATAGAATGTAAGGTTGCAAGAAGAAGTTTCGATCAAATGTTGAAGGTGATAAATTGTACTATGTATTGGATATTTGTTGTCGTCATAGTCACGGGACATGGCAGAGGAAGGAAATTTGGCCACAGTAGTAACCCATTTTGACATTTTATGTTCGCATTAATTTATTTTTTCTGTTAAACGCTAATGCACGTGATACAGATTTGGGTTGGGATGGTCAATTTCTTGTACAGCCAATTTTGACACCTTTCCGCTTCCCCATCCTCGATCAATTTCGTGCGTAAAAATCTAAAGCACACAAAATCAATGTTTGTATGAATTCTTTAGAATGTTGATCGTCTCATCCAAGATTGCATTGCAAAAATTGTACTGTGATATAACCTGTTTGCGAACAAAGACGAATCGGATGTCACGAAATTCTTTGAAGTGGACTAACCATAGGACAATGTTGTATATCGCGAAATAATGTTAAATCAATGTGGAATTAAGGAATTTTCAGTCGAATTGGATCGGAATTAAACCGATTTCAAGATATAAAGTAAATAGTATAGAGTCTTCGTAGGGAATTCTGTATGCTTTATGCCTTGCAGGTAAAGGTATTCATGATAATCATAATCGGTTGACTGCGATTATTATGTCGATATCATTTATGACAATGAAAACGGAGAAGATGCAGCTAAAGATAAAACTGTGATTCTTTGTTGAGCTTATGCAGTCAATCGGAAAATATAAGCTTACCGCTTTGCGACTTAAGTTTTTGAGGTTTGTTGTTTTCCACCCATTCCAATATTGTTCTCATGAAATATTGATGTTTGGTCACTACCGAGTACATGAAGGTATTGGTCTGATGCATTATCAAGGTCATGAACGGTACACGGTGTCTAAGAGGAAGTGGGCAGCTTAGAAATGTTTGCGTCTAAATATAATCGTCGGAATAGGCGTATGCGTCAGGTTAAATGCAATATGTTGTATGAAACATTCGGAAAAAAGAACGGCATATCCAAATATGGGTTTTGAAATACCAAGGTTTACAAAAGTAACCATTATTGCCTCTTTCATATGAACCTATGATGTATTGAATGCTGATTGGGGGAAATATGTAAATGTCTTAAAATGGAAGAATAGTAATGCAGTTGCAGATTTAAACAAATAATACAATCCAAAAATATGTATTTGAAACCCAAAGGAATTATACACAAAACTGCCTAGCGACACTAAATCATTTCGCTCTAGCAGTAAATTAATTGTGATTTTCTTCAAATCGAGTGACATGTCAAAATGAATAGACCACGAGCCAGAGACAAAAGCTTCATCATCACGAACTGTACCGAACGTTGTACGTATTTTGTATTGGATTCATTTGCTTACGTATATACGATAGAGAGTTCACCGATCTTAGGAAAATATGCATATGCATGGGGAAAATTAAATTTTTTATGTAGAAGTGCTTCACTTATCATTTAGTAATATCTCTGGGCATATTATTTTTTCTAGGTTCACGGCTCTAGATAATGTATCTATTTTACTCCTCCTATTCCGGTTCAAATCGTGCAACACAATTACAGTTCTTAATGTTTTTACTTGATAACAGCTTATGTGAGACCTTTCTACTAAACATTTGATAACAAAATCAATTTTTTCATAGCTTTCCTCTCAATTTAATAATCCAATATCACAGTTTGAGGCTTTAAAATAACGATCTTGAACACAAAGCTGCAAATGCGTGTCAAAAGATCTATGTTTTTTATGTGTAGGTTTTTAGTCATCGATAGCTCATTCTTTTTCAAGTAGAATTTCTTCAGGGTCTATACAATCCAAATATCATTGTAAAAATGTAGCGTATGGTAATACAGTAAACGAAATGAAGCCCTAGACCGTCTATGCTTTGAACTTTACCTATAACCATGCATCATAAGAAAAGTTTGTGAAGAGACGTTCCTAAATGTGATGATGATCACTTTCTCCTTTCCATATTTGTTAATTATGAAGTCGTAATCCAACGATATTAAAACTGGTTGATTCAGGTAGGTAATGTGCAAAGATTTGTGCAGGTAATCCAAAAGGGCACATCAAAAGAATTTTCTTTACACTAATAAGCACACGATCGGTATTGGTTGCTGTTATCGGTTAGCACATCAGTGTTAATTACATAATATGCTGAATTATATACTATGAAATGTATTTTGGTTTTTCCATTTTTGAAGACACTCAGTACAGACTTTTCAACTATAGCGGATTTTTCAATAAAAAGATATGTCACTGGCAAAACCGATATAGATACATATTCTATGTAGGTATAATATTGTTCAAAACTTGTGACAAGCGAGTCGCGATATCAACAGGAATTTTGCAATCGCGACCCATCCTCATCTGAACCATCGGATAGTATGTTTGAGCGCTTACTTCATTTCACGTGAGATTCTTATGTCACCATCAGGCATTGCATATACAGTTGCATTCAAATTACAAATACATATTATCCTAAAGAGACAGGATATGCAAATGTTGTGTTGTAAGTCAGTGAAGTTAAGAAACGATACTGCAAGTCAGATAGATTTTCGCTGATGGGAGCAGCCAGAGCAGTAACATATATAAAGTGGTCAGGAAATGCTTCTTGCCTCAAAATTTTCTAATCGAAATACAAAACTGTTCATTCTGTTGTATCCTCAAGTCCACCAACTCTTGTTACCAAAATATTCGTAAGTCACCTAAGAAAGTATCAACTTTCCTTTCGAGGGAAGAATAAAATCATGCGAAATAATCATAATTTATTAGTTTATCTATGGAATAAACTACCCTACTAAGAGGTACGTGAGGTTACGGAGCTGGTGGAGCTTAATTCATGGAGTTTATTTGAAATATAATGTTGAACAATATGTTGAATGTAAGCAAATTTGTATCAGAAAATACGTTGCTTGTATTTGTAAGTAAACGCATTTACTTTACTTAACTATAAAATAAAACTTACTATTAACTATGAATGATGATGCTAAGAATTCTAACGAAAGAAATTTAGTTGGAACTTGCGCAATTCATTGAAATAGATCACCAACAGCAGATTTTATGCGGATTCGCATGCATTCTTTCAAATGTCTAAAATTGTACAAATTTCACATTATAAATAATTTTCGACGAAACCACGACATTCCTTGGTATTTTGGTACTCTTTAATTTTAAACACAATTTATGTAGTTGTCCTCATACGCACAGAGCATGCAACACTTATGAAGGCTTTCAATCTTTCACACATTTTTCTCATATTTCACTTCGTAAGTATATAAGTAAGGTTTTCATTTTCAGACGATTGCCTCATAAATTTACTAGAATTCGAGAAATCAGCCAGCATCAAAAAATTTTGAAATCTTTCGCACATAAGTTAACATAAAACGTACCACTTTCTTCGCCCATTACTACAGCTCATTACCCCAAGTTCTTTACGAGATATTAAGTACCATATAAAAACAACTTTTCTGAAACAAAAAGATGAAGATAAAAAAATATGGTAAAAGATAAAGGTATTTTCCACAGCAATTCTGGTCAGTTGGTCGATTGCCTGTTTCGAAAATGTGTACCTGTGAGGATACTACGGATTGCCTTGACAGTCGTATCGTAGGAGGAAGGCACACACGTATTATCTATTTGGGTTCATACGTTGTACTATCAATTTATCTTGTGACTTCAGCGATAAGGCCATTGCGTTATAAATAAATTAGTTCATATTTCATATTAGTGTAGGTCGCTGTCAACCGAAAAGTCAACAACAGTGTAACTTTATTCTACGTCGTTATTTATAAAGTATAAAATTATAATCTCGGATTTGATGAACTATTTCATATTTACGATACAAACGAGCGTAACCAACTTATAAAGATAAAACCAAGTTCAATTCGTATTTTTGAAAGATAAAAAAAAATAATTAAGGAGAATATATGGCACTGCATGAAGTATGGCTGTGTCTGCTGCTATTACTTTGCCTCGATTTACGTGGAGGAAGTAGCCGCCTGTAGTAAATGACCAACAAAATCACAAATACTGCGGAAAAAAGATTGGTGACAAAGAATTTGCCCATTTGAGATGCTCTGAGGACTCCGAACTCGTCATTGAATGGCTCTGGGAGGTGCCACCAAGAAAACAGTTGCGCTCCACATTCCCACAATCTCAATACGAGAACAAATACTGAAGCGAGTTTTATGATTCCTGGGGATTTCTACAAAACACAAATTCACTTAGTTCTGTAATTATTACTGAAAGGAAATGAAAAAAAAAAAATCTGATATCGATAGTAGAGGTGTACCTGTTCTAGCCCACGGAACATGAAATAAGACAAGATAAGAGAAAATGTACAGTAAACTGTTGAGAAAAATGATGAAATTACTCTGGTCTGAACACCCTGTTTTCAAAAGTGAAAATTACACTTGTAAAGATAACCTTGAGAAGTATTTGGGATATGTTTTCATGAGCGTACCTTGTGTCCATATTTATTCCATGTGAAACAAATCAATATAATTTCAAACGTTAGATTCCAGAGACGCACCATAACGTCAAGCTACAATGCAAATCGTAATCGTCAATTGTGTAATTTGATTTTTGACTGGATATTATTGGATATGTATAACAATATAGGATTTTCTAAGCACCAACTGACCGTGAACACAGAAGCTCCGAAGAAGCATAATGTTTCTAGTTTAACGAAACACAATTTCCGACCCATTTTGTGAGTAATTAAATGATATCTGGTCCTCGTGACTAAAGGGGAGATCCTCTACATAATCGTTGTAGTTTTAATCACCGATGCCGCGATTAAATTTCAATCAACGAAACCAAGACATAGAATGGGGAACGCTCGAAGTTTTATTTTTCGGCTACTCGATAGCTTAACGGAATGCAGTAGAGCATTCATCGAACACTTGCACTTTGGCAAACATTTAGCCTCTTAACTGCCCGAAAGATATTGCAACTGATTTATTCTTCGATGAGTTAAATACATGACATTGTAAGATTGGGTGATAAAGTTTTCATGCATGGAAAATTGAGATAGCTGCAAAAACATGCAACAATAAAGTAGATGCAATACAAACAGTATATTATTTGGCACACAAAAGGACTTGTTCCTATACATTCACTTTATAGTAATTTAGCCTTGTGACTTGCAAACCTACTTTTTTCGTTAACATTCAATGTATCCTAAGATGATCATGATAAAGAACGTCATCTTTGTTTTTTTTCTCCTGCTTTTGAGATGTTCTTGTTACTTCTCTTGATTCTTAAAAGAAAGAAAAATTGTGCGTAAAACTTGTGCGATCACTATTTTATGTGTTAAGCAGAGTAGATATGTGAAATATAGGCACCTGGTTTCTAATTCTTATAAGATTTTGTACAGGTAACCTATTGTCAGTGGGCATCGACTAGATGCAGATGATATGAAAAGTGACATGGTATAACGTGTTCTTGAGCAAAAAAGTAAATTTGGGTGTTTTCGCTATAAGAACCATTTAAGCGTTTACTATCGTCAACAATAACAAGTTCTGGTTGTATAGTGGCAGAAATTGTCTGATGAAGTGAATCTTGAACATGCATTGAAAATGAAATGGCATTTGAAATGATTGCATCTTAGGTTTTATTTGGGCCTAGCCTTTAAATCATGAAATGAACACGACTGCAAACTTTGTTCGTTTTCAAACAGGTAATGTTGGGTATAGTTGCGTGTTGTGATGGTAATAAGTCTCTTTCAGTTTCATTTTCCTTGGGATATGTCAGCCGAGGTTTCATGCTCACAGACGTAGTCTTGGCTACATGTGGGATCCATATATCACAGCGGAATATGACAGACGTTTACACGAGTATGAGCTGGTTTTAAAACGATTATGCCCGAGACTACTTGATATTGACTATAATTATATGCTACTAACAGAAAAGTACGCCGAAACGTCATCTCAGAGAGGGCAAAGGTAATGTACCCCGAAATAGATCTCTGCTGTCAACAGAGTGTCACTTTTTGAGATTATAGGAAATGCTAAAAGCTAAAATGTGAAAACGAAGGGACATTCAGTCATTATATAATTTTATATGAATCAAGCCGATTCACTAAATCTTGCAATTTAACAAACACATAAATTCAATTGATGGAATGAAAAATGTTGGCGATACATGATCAAGTATTGGAATGACCCACAATGACCCACCTAAAACGCACGTACAGTAAATTTTAAATACCCTAATCGTCAATAGTATTTGAACATGCCCAAAGCTTTAGCTAAAGTACCCACCTTTCTGTACCAAGAATTGTGGAACATTTTTATACAACTCCGTATATTTGAAGCCTTTGAGACATCGTACCAAAGTTGAAAACTCACAGATAAGCGTAATCGATAAGGAATATTTATTGTGACAGACACTTTTTATTTGTTTCAGTCAAGACAAGAATATTAAATATTGAAATTTAAAAACAAGTACTGTGAACATATTCATCATGTACCATAATCCTAAATTAAGACGAGGTCGCGAAGCGTGAAGATGTCCAGCATTGGTTCGTTGACGAGTAGATTTTGAACGGAAAGGTCTTGTGAACTCCAGTACTGTGTTACATCCAACGCTTTGCATTTTCTAGAACTCTGTACTGAAAATTTACCATGTTAAATTTGTCGCAAAGATTACTTCATAGAAAAAGCGGGTTTAAGGGGATTGGAAACATTATCCGAGATTGTACCGACATTCAAGAAAGTTGGAACATTACAAAAGACGATGTCAGTCTCCCTGCGGCAACACTATCACGATCCACAATTGAGCATAATTCTCCTCTGGATGAAAAAGTTTGCAGAAATATTTAATTACCAGTTGGCTCCTCATGGGAAAACAACAATGCTACCTGAACTTTTTACCCTGCAAGTTTCTTCGGGATGCTGGGGAATGACATTGGCAACAGTTAGTCAAGTTTTATCTGCACACAAAGCAGGTGTTAGCCGAGTCATCATGGCTAATCAACTTGTTGGGGACTGTAATTATGGACATAATTTCAACCATTATGAATGATGAAGATTTTGAATTCATCTGCCTTGTTGATTCCTCCGAAAATGTTGCACAACTCGGAAACTTTTTCCAGGCAAGGAAACAGAAGATTAAAGTTTTACTCGAATACGGTCCCATGGGAGGTCGAACTGGTATCCGGAATGATTCCCAGGAAAGATCCATCTTAGCCGAACTCGAAAAATGGAAAGCCACTATTGATCTTGTCGGGGTAGAGTTTTTCGAGGGAGTTTTGAAGGATGAACATGTCATACGACAATTTACTCAGTATTGTTTGTCAAGGATCACTTTCATAGCCAGAAAAGGAGCCTTTGCATCAGACGAAGTGATTATTTCCGGTGCTGGGACCTCATGGTTCGATGTTATAGCAGAAGAGTTTGCTGCTTTTGAAATGTCAACTGATCTACGGCTAAAGAAAATCTTAAGGTCTGGGTGCTATCTTATTTATGACTATGGCCTGTACCATGGCGTACAGGAACGGGTTTTGAAACTAAGTCTGGGTCAAGGTGATGAAAACTATGCAATACTTGGAGATACTTTGAAACCTGCATTAAAAATCTGGGCGTACGTACAGTCCATTCCAGAGCCTGACCTGGCCATCATTGGAATGGGAAAACGGGATGTTGCAATTGATTGTGGGTTTCCTGTTCCATACATGCAATTTCGAAAAGAAGGGGATACAAGAACGCTACTGGAAAATACAAACATGGCCAACTGGAGTGTATTCAACATGATGGACCAACATACATTTATGAAGATAAACGAAGGTGATGACATTCGTGTTGGCGACATGATATCCTTTGATATATATCATCCATGTACAACAATGGACAAATGGAAAAATGTTTTAGTCGTTGATGATGATTTAAATGTAATTGACATCTACTTTTCTGAGTTCTGAATAAATTTAGTAACGACTTTTGAATTTTTCCTTCATTTTCTTTCTGTGCTTGGAACTATTCGCATTATTCATTGAAATGGTTAGCTTATTCGTGTACGGAAAACAAGATGAAAGAATAAAATTATCGGTCCATTGCATGTGTACTATGAATTCTTGGAGAATACCTATACTAGTTTTAGTTTTCCCTCAACTGTCAACATACGTTGGAAGAAAAAAATACAATGTGAATGTATACAAAACGGTCAACGCTGGAGTTTGCATGAAAATCACAGAATGTCCATCAGCTTTGGGGCTACGCAAATCTGGCTACGTCCCAGATGTGTGTCAAGGGGTAAGTCCGTCATGGGTGAAAGTTAAGTACCCAATTTTGAACGCTTGTTTGTTTTAAAGAAGGACGAAACAGATGCAATCAAGCCTGTTTTCCTTTCTATGAAATTTGTTAGTTAATCTGTGTTTTCAAGTTATCATAGGGAATGATATCATCTCAGTTGGTGATATTAGGGGGATTCGGGATACATGCAGAGGACAACAAAGTTTAATCAAACTTATTGATTATGCAGTACTATCATCAATACATAGTCTGCCAACTACGTATGAATCAACACCTCCTCCACAGCAAATATGGAGTTCGAACGTTGGGACTACAACGTCATTTCCCGACAACACCCTAATCACTAGTGAATTAAAGATGGTAAATGACAACAATATTTTAAAGGTATCCAGCAGTCTGGCTTATTTATTCAGAAAACTTGTATTGGGGCGATACACGATCAGTAACAATTCAAGAAAATAGTAAGAGCTTTGGTTTACATATTAAATATTCTATGTAAAAGCGCTTGTTAAGGCTTTCAGCTTTCGAAGTAAAACTTTTCTGTGCTATTGCTATAATGTGCCGGATTATTAAACATCTTACCAAGAAAACAATAAATAAAATATCTAGAACAAATCTGCATTGGCAAAAACATTTGGTTGTATGATACCAAGTTAAACACAATAGCAATAGGTAAGATTTGTAATGTTAAGAACTAACAGACAGCTTTGGATGACAATTTATATTATACTGTTTAAGTACTTGTCTGAATTTTTCTCCACGGTCACTGATATTGATATCACTCCTTGAAAATGTTTTTGAGGCATAAACTCTAAAATGAAAACGGATGTAACGTCATCACCAATGACTCGCTTGAGCTCAGTGAGAAACTGGTCCAAGAAATTAAAGCAGACCGTAGAGGACCATTCCTGAAACGAAAACGTCATATAACATTTTGCAGACGAAGTAAAGAATTTCTACTGATTGACATTTATATCACTTACCGCTCCCATTTTCGGCAATTGATCCACCGGAAACGTTTTAATCTCTTCTACCAACCCATCATCATCACGAAAGCCCACGACGATTTGTGAGATTCCAGCAGTGAAACTCTGGCACCACCACTTCCGCAGTTGATATCTGAATACATAGCAGTCACTCATTAAGTACTGAATGTGGACAACAAATATTGCATTTTATATACCTTCGGAATCTGAAGGGCATTTCTTTCGTATTGAATTTTTTCGTGGTTTTAAGTTCCACAAGGGTACTGCTTTGAATTAGCTCCGGTTGTTTTTTCGGATTTCCTTCGCTTCCATCCTTTATTAAAATTCCATCGACTTCAGCTGCATATAGAAGGTCATGATTTCCCAATTTAGTGCGAAAAACTAAATTGCATTCCTCCTTCTTTAATGAATCTGGATCTGGCTTTGAATCAGGTTCATCTGTGGCGCAATAATAAACATTTGCATTATTTCTGTCGAATTCCGAGCGTTTCATGGATCAATCAAACGTACCTGATAGTAAAAACGACTCAAATGTACGTCCCCAATCGGCAAACTTCCTTAAGAACGGGTTCGAGTTGAACTTTTGACGATTAGCAACCGATCTCGGGAGTGTCTAGTTCCCTGAGATAAATTGTCTTCGTTCTCATCATGGCAGCGATTTTCCATCCATCTTGGACCTGATGTTCGTACGGTGTTCCCAGCAGCTTTGTCATTAGCCCACGGTAAAACACAAAATTGGGTCGCCTAATGAATAGAAACAAATTTCGTCAATATCTGCATTCTTCTCCATATCACATTTATAAAATGGAATGAGATATTTAGTACAGCTACCATCTTTTGAATCGTTCCTTATGCTTCCGAGTCCAAAATATCAAATGAAGAAGCTCGGATGTTTGTTGACGAGCCTCTTCCTCTGATGCGTCCGAATACAAGTTGCGCATTTGTTGTGCTTGTTTACTGAGATCAAAGTGAACAGGAGTATCTTGAGGTGGTAGATGGCAAAATTTCATGAACTGTGGTCCTTCAAGGTACTTCCGATTTGAGTCTAACGAAAAGCATCCAGCGACCCAAGGTTTGGAAAAACTTGGAAACGGAGTGTTTTCACTAATTCTCTCCATTGTTATGTTAAACTTGTCGAAGGCAATGGCATGTGTTCTCTTACGAGACTCTCTCTCACGTATTTCTCTTTCTTTCTCCATTNTTTCTCTTTCTTTCTCCATTTTCACTTTGTCCAATGCAATGTTGTTGACGGTATAAGTGTTACGTTAATAATGTTGTCGACAAAGAAGAAAACATTTCTGACTGCCGCACCGTAAGGTTACACTTACACCAACAAGTTTGTGTTGATAGTAAAATTATGACTAGTTTACGAACGCTAGTAACATACTACAAACATGAAACTAATTATGCTCATTGTAATGTCCACCGAAGAAAACTGTTGACGCACATACAAGCGAATCATTTTAGAGTTCCACACGGAGAACTAATTTAGCATTTTCACTAATTTTTTAGAGCTGTCTTTTTCCGCTAACAGTAGATTTAAAATTAACGTTGAACGAAGCCCATTTAAATCTTATTAGCGTTATCAATCAACGGGCCAAATACTGGCAGTTGTCAGATGGTCACAGATGGTTCCACTGGTTCCACTTTGATCGAGCAAGCTCACATGTGACAATATTTTGCAAAATTATCTTTTATGACAACTTGCAACAACGAATAGTCAAGTCTCATTTAAAGAGCTGACAGAATGTTTACTGAACATGTAATGCTTTCACTTTTCCACTTTAAATATAAAACTTTGCGTTAAACATAACATGACAATTGTGATTGAGGAGCTGCTGTGCCCCTCTAAAAATTAAATTACGATGCGATGATAATACAAACTTATGTACTACTAGAATCAAACATAGCAAAGCAAGCCTTGGAATGCACCAAAGCGTTTTTCACATGAAAATACATTACATCTATTACGGGATGAAAAAGATCCACAATAGTCCGCTGCTATTGGCTTTCAGAGCATAGCTGATCTTGATCTTATAATGGTGAAAATGCTGTATACGTGATCAATAGTGCCAACTGCACTGCGTTTTTGTACTTTTATAAGCAAGCTTTGTACAACTTGCTAGGAAGCGAGATAAACTGTTACTTCGTGTATATATATCCACAATCAATGACTGGATATGCACACGGTTAAGCATGTGCACCAAGTTCTCTGTCCAAACATACAACTTTATGCGGATCTTTGATCTTCTGTATGAATTAAAAGGAAAGTGTTAAACTACGCACAAAAAGAGTTTTGCAATTTACGACTCGGAAATTAAGGACCGATCTTAATACTCGTTACTTTGTGCAAATACTCACCTTTCGGTCGCTGTAAAAACACCCGCTGTAGTTGCGATGCCACACGTTTTGGAGTTAGGATATGAATTGTTTCAAGCAAAAATATGACAAAATATAGAATTTTGGAAAATTATATTTAAAATTAGATTGGAAATGTTAAACATTAGAAAGAACCGGAAACTTTGAATGATTGATAAGAAAGTGCAATGTAAATTATGGTATCACAACAGCTCATACGCATGCTTTAATTTCATCCCCATTTAGGGACAAGGATGTCCCTCAGATTTAGATATTAATTTTCATTTATTTTGACTTTCAAGTATCACTTCAATAAAACACTTAAGTTTCAGTTATAGGACGTTTTTTTTTTGTTTCAAAACCACCCTTGACAAACACGAAATTACAGTGTAACTCTAGTGCCCTCAATGGTGGACCTCGATGGAATGCTAGCTTTCCCGATAGGTTTGTTGTATCCGAACCGACACATTTCTGAAATCCACAAACGTTAAATTCCAGGTAAAATATACTTCAAGAATGAACAGCACAGCCTGTCAGCAAGTTATTTCAAATATCACGTCACCTTTGTAGTACATGTTGTTTCGCATGAGATTTTCATTGAACTTTTTCATGGCATCAGTTAACGAGGCGTGCTTAGGCCCACCTAAGAAGTCCGGTAGAATTTCTGGATTCACATGTTCGTGTAAAGAGTCCAAATCTTTTCCATGAAAGTAAATCTGTGTGTGTGTGTGTGGTAAACATGTTTATATATGGTATACATTTTTTTTAAAATTATGAATGAGAAGATTCATGAACTCTCACCCGTTTCCGAATTTTCTCGCTGAGAAAAGGCTTCACAACTGAATACAAAAAATTAAAAACGTACGGTTGATTTATAAGATGAAATTCCTGAAACCGGCAGGGAAAACTATTCTATAATGCAAAAGGGAACATTTTTTCAGCTATTGTGTATATTAATCTTCAAAGTTTACACACCACAATCACAAACAAACTCCAATTCACAGATGAAAATTGTATTGTTTCTCTCAACTTGCCTGAATAATTTGCACCATTCGTATCGCATGTTTCGGAGTAAACTGTCGGGCTTGATAAAACCCTAATCCTTCAAAGTCTACAATTGCTACAACCCCGCATATTTGAGTTTGTTCCGTCGCCGTCATTTCTTCTAGGAACAAATAGTTCGCACGAAAAATATCGTCGAGATTTACTTTGTCTGGATTCCATTCCCCTGTAGATTAAAGATTATTAGACTCTGTGTATACCTACATTAGCATTTGCCTAATACTATGTACTATGTTTTCTGCGAATTAAGATTAGATGATCAGTTTCTTACCAGCGCGGAACAGAAATACTTGACGTCCTGATGAGTCCCTTTGTTTTAGAACCGCTTGTATCTCTTCTGACAGGACATGAGAAATGGTCTCTGGGTAGAGAGTTTCAAACAACTCTTGATTTTTTGTTCGCATTTCATAGTAGCTTTTGATCTTCATGCGTTAGCGAGAAATTATGCACCAATTATTTTCACTGTAACTTATTGTGCACGTTCAAAACATAGTACACGTTTTTTATGTGTTTTATAAAAGTAACTCACCAAACTGAAGCTCCGACTGAGGTCAAATTTTCTTGCGCGCAGAAACCGTATGAGGAATTCTTCCTCCACTGGGCAGTACAAAGTCGTTCAAAACATAGCACACGTTTTTTATGTGTTTTATAAAAGTAACTCACCAAACTGAAGCTCCGACTGAGGTCAAATTTTCTTGCGCGCAGAAACCGTATGAGGAATTCTTCCTCCACTGGGCAGTACAAAGAAGTCTCCTCTAACAATTGCCGAATTAAAACATAACCAGTCAAAGATAAATTTTTGAACTTGGTAAGACATGTAGGTATGCATAAACAAGGGAATCTTCTTACCTTTGATCATGTCAGCCAAAGTCGAAATGCATTTTGGCACATCTTCTTTAACCTCATTAAGTTCCCTCCGAGCCTTCTGACGGAGTTTCCTGGTGTCGAAAGTTTTGGATCGTTTATCTGTCTGGTGGCGCATTTTCACTCGGGTCTTTTAAGCTGTAATTATGACTAATTCATACATAAAACAATTTGGCTAAACCCTTGTGTAAAACACGTTTTGAAATAACTTGATCACACAAACACTAAAGCATATAAATTGCTAAAATTTAAGGAAGAAAATTTTCTTCGAGTGTCTAATACTACAGCCTAGGTATTAAATGATGAAGATAGGAAATACTACGAGTGCTTATTCAAAAAACGAATTTCACAACGTTTCGGCTCTATAACTCTATACTTCAGCCTTCTTCTGGGGATAACAATATAAGCCGAGTGGAACCAGATTATAAATCTATACAGCCTAGCTGAATTATGAGGATTCTCCGAAAAGGACAAAATTTTGTGACACAGTTATTTCCCAAGTTCATGGACATGAACAAAGTGCTACGGTACTGTGTTTGCGTGGATCACAGCTCTAGACAAATACATAAACTACTGGAATCCTATACCTTCAGGCTAGATGTTTTTGGTAAACACAAAAGACGCATTTTACAAGCAAAAAATTACATAGCCCGTAATCATCTCTTCTTGAATGGGATCAACAAGTTGTGATGGTACACGGTCCCACACAGTACCAATCATGCATAAATATTTACATGGATTGCAACACGGTACAAGTTAAAGCTATATTATCCAGTGTGGATTGATGTTGATATTATGCCAGAGAATACTATTTTTGTACAGAGCCCCACTTGAATGTCTGAGATATGAAGTTAAACATGAAGTTGACTTTAAAAGTAGTCGTTGATTAAAAATTTACAGCATCCAAATGAAAATGCGCATGAAACCTGTGCTATCTGTTGGCCTATATTATGTGTCCAAATAATTTTGAGAAAGAAGCTGGCTGAAAGTAAATAAGAGCGGTAACAACGATTAGCACAAATTCATCCATATTCATATATATATGACTGGCTACGAAAATTTGAAGTTATGATAGATTTGATAAATGCTGGACTTCCAGATTGCTACAAACTATATATATTTGGTATCTATGTTCCATGGCCGTAAGCTATATTGCATATATGAGTAAAGCGGCTCTCATGCTACTTGCATCAAGCTTGATGCTTGACCAGTGATTATGACGTGAGTCGTCTCTCGCTTTCAATATGAATATGAAGTTTATATGACTATATAACCCTTATCGTCTCGTGTGAAAGTGATAATCGCTGATTTACAATCGCATGTAGGAAAAAATATGGATAATTGGTTGAGCGAAATTATAGACTATAAACATTATTATACCAACATGTAAGACCTTCCAATGACATTTCATAAGATTTCAAGGAAAAACATTTTTGCAAGTCATCACAAAAAAACCTCCGTATTGTCATCTGTCTCGACAGAAAAAAAAACTTATCTAAGATTTTTAAGTAGCAAATTCTCGGCACTAGAACCCTTTGTGTTGACGCTGCGTTGAGAATCTAATGAAAATGCACGCAATCTATCTTTTTAGGCAAAACGATGTATATTTGAGTTTTTATTCTAGACAATGTAGACAACAAGTAATAGTAATCCTGTTAATGTTTATAGTGGTAATTCAGTATACAATTTGCTACTTTATTGCTAGCACTCAAGCACATAGGTTTTAAAAGGTATGTCTAAACGCATAATTTACAGGGAATTCTTCACACAAAAATTCGCTGAAAGAGTTCGACAGTCTTTGTCTTTTGTATCAGTTTTTTGTTCGGATATTGCCTAAATGGAAACAACTTTTCGGAGAGGTCCATCTAAATAATCCACTAATGCTTTCGATTTCGCTTCCAGCAATCCAAGTCCCGTGGTGGGTTTAGCATACAAGCACAACAACAAATTTGCCACTTGAGTAATTGCAACTCTTCCTTCCTGTAAAACAATCATTCAATCTATTTTAACTGGTCAATCAGTAAATTGCTACTTGTGAGTTTGGAATCGTTAAAATTGCGGTTTTACCATGCAGTCCAGTAAAATCAGCTCCAACTTATCATCATTCAACGAGTTCCTCCCACTTTTCTCGTAGCATGTCCAAATGTTACTGGCGATCGCGGCCGTAACACGGGCATCCTTGTCCCCATACCCAGAATAGGCCAACAGGCTCCCCTCTCTGTTAAGCAACCTAACAACACAGGATATCAAAACATTTTAGTTCCGCTGGAAAATGCTTACACCAATTCCAACTTCTGGAACTTATAGTTTGTTCATTATACTTACAGGGTACTCTCAACACCTGCCGTGTTTGCTTCGCTGAGAACTTTCGTCAATGCCTTTGGTTTAAGCATTGTCATTTACCTTCTCTAGACTTCAAATTAGCAAATTATTCTTACAAATTATTAGTATTTACCCTCTTAAAACTTAAAAACACTGTGCATGGGCAAAGAGCTGTGTTGATAAAACTCAAAACATGTGTATTTGATGTGCTACCACTGCTGCACCATGCGAAGACATACGGTTGTCTTCCTTAGCTATAGGGATGCCACATGATGATAGGTAAAGCTATCAGCTGGAAGTAAAAGCGTTTTTGCTGAGAAAGCACTGGAATTGAATTCTGGAAAGAAGGAGTCATTAAAAAGTTTCTCTACATTTAACTAGTAACTTATAGTCTGCTTTCGTTTGTGTAGTAAAAAATCTTTCGTTATGTCTGAAGCTGAGAACGTCTAGCATTTTAACGGACTATCATAATTTCCTCTAATGTCACGCTAAGGGACATTAAAAATATGATTGAAGCAACATAATCCACCAATCAAAGTTAGATGTAAAATCTTCTTTAATGTTCAGTCGAAGTGACCAAAGCGCTCATACGTGTCAAAATGGAAACGCACGTAGTAGTAGTTATGTTTGTACTGAGCATTACCAGCTTGTCCCATGAACAAAATTCTGGAGTGTCCAGTGCAAAAGATAAAACCGGCTCATCTAACAATAGTACAAACACAGGAGGCAACACGTATTACTCGCCAATTGGTAGCTCTGCGAATGAACACTTCGACCCACTTGGTCCAGAGGTGAAATGTGAATACTTACCCCTGGACTTTTTGGACTGTGACAAGTTAGTGGATCATAGCGGGAACTCGACAAATAAAGAAAAACTTGGTTATGGATGTTCCAAGGTTTGTAAATTTTCTCTTTTTTAAAGATTTAAAACAGGTAGTAGTTATGATAAGATGCCTTTTGTGATTGAATTTTGTTTGTTAAATTTCTTTCCAGTGGGGCGGCGAATGGTTTGGAGAAGTGGAACATACGGCGAGAATGTGCAAACCCTTAGAGGGGATCGAGTGCTATCCTCAGAATCCCAAGGGCGATCGGAAATTTTTGAGATATGGCTTCCCATGTGTGAGATATACTGGACACTACTTCCTCTCCACACTTCTTTTCAGTATATTCTTAGGATTTTTGGGCATCGACAGGTTTTGCCTGGGTCATACTGGCACAGGTATGTTACTTATTCTGATGACAATTTTACAAGCTTTTTTTTCTTTTTTGAACGATTTATGTCTTTCCTTTTTAGGCGTTGGTAAGTTATTAACACTGGGAGGAGCAGGTATCTGGTGGATCATTGACATCATACTTCTCATCACTGGAAATCTGATGCCCGCCGATGGAAGCAACTGGCAACTCGTATGTTTAATTTGGATGTGTCATTACATCAGCGTTTTAAAGATCAGGAGATCACGAAATGGTGGATTTTGAACCACAATCCGTTAAAGCTAGTATGAAGACTGATTTACCAAAACACGATTCGGGCACGACTTTTCCCGTTGGCGAGTTGCAAAATAAAATCGTTCTGTTTAAAAATAATTAATATGTCCGAGTTTTAATTCTGAGCAATCACAGTCTCAATACTAACTGGCACATTGAAGGCCCACACGTTTCTACTTTGTCAGTACAATAAATATATTCATAGCAAAATTTGCTTTTCGTGGAGTACTTATAAAGCTCTTCAAACTGATTATTCTGGTTTAACTGCAGTGAAGAAACCCCAGGACTGATCTCCTGCAGAACACCGTTCTACCTTGGACTTCCATCCCTCCAAAATGTATTTGAAGTCAGTTTCACTGAACTGCTGGAGAAATTCTTTCTCTTGGCCAAGAAATTTACCTGATTCATGCTTTAAAATGTTGATGAACTGATTAGTACGGTCATCAGCGACTACATCCCCAAATCCGACCTGGAAAAGTAAATTAAATAATTTCAAACAATGTGTCTTGGGTTTTGGGTGTCTTGGAATGGATGATACTTCTACATACCTTTTCGAGCAGATGCCCGTATTCGAAAACCGTGAAAAGGTGATAACCCCTTTGGTGCACATACTTTACAAAGTCGTCTGAGAAATCATCCTTATCGCCACGACAGTAGTCCGTTATCATAAGTTTGCCCCCAGGCTTAAGCCATTCCTGTACGAAGGCAGACAAATTAAAATTCGTATGAGTATAAACAAAAGGGAATTAAAAGTTTTTGCAATTGTGAAATGCTGTAAATAAAAACACCAGAATTAAATTGCAGTATAGGAAATAAACTTACGAAAAAGTTAGTAAAGAGAGCTTCCTTATCGTGAATATGAAGTATAGTATCTCGACTGTAGATTACATCAAACGAGTTGGGCTCAAATTTCTGTTTTGTTATGTCACTCATTTCAAAGCTCACCTAATGTTCAAAAGAGAAAGTCGTGTTTTTTTCGTACGGATGAGAAACATGAAATGTAGGATTTCTATTGTTATTGGCATCTTACTAATTTCCGCACTGCCTCCTCCATTTCCGATTGGTATTTGACAGCAATAGAAATCATATTGGAGGACAGATCAACTCCATGAACTTTTGATCCATACGTACGGGCAATGTGGAATGCAGATCCTCCAATGCCACATCCTACGTCCAAAACCTTAGACTTTTTGTCCAAAGAGAGTTGCTTCACAAATTCCTGTGTGGTGTCCTGTCCTCCAGTTGACACGTAAGTTTTTCCAAAGATGAATTCATATCGCCGAATGCCTGCCTCTGTGTATTGTTGGCCATCCAGAAAGGCCTTTTTAGGGCAACTCATCATTAAACTTACAACTTTGCGATCACGACTTCAGGAAAACGATATTACAAACCTGGAAGGAGTCGTATGAATCACAGTCGTGTGACATCTTTTTCAATACAAATCCAAGTTGGAACGGGTTTCCGTAATGCTACAAAACAAATAGACTTGCACAGGTAAACTTTTCGAAAATGTATCTGTACGGTACGATCTTAGGAAACATTTACTCAAGCTCGAAGAATCCTGTATTGTCTTTCTATGACTATAAATCTATCTACCAAGTTGAAAGTTACAATACTGTTGTTATTATAAAGAACAAGTGCAGTGACTACTTGAATCGCCGAAAGGCATTTTTGTGAAGCTGGATTCCTCTAAACAAATGTATTTAGATATTTGAAGTGGTAACATGCATTGAGCATTCTAAAATTAGCATTTTTACATTTTGTATGGCATATAAGCAGATATTATATATACAGTCAAACCTGTCTATAAAAGGCAGGCCTATAAAAGAACCTGTCTAATAAAGCAATCATTTCTGTCGCCCTATCTATATGTACCCCATGTATTTTCCCAACTCTATAAGAGACATGCTGTAGTAAAGGCACTTTTTTTATCGCCCTTGGATGCCTTTTATAGACAGGTTTGACTGTAGATATACATACGAATATCTGGAGAAAATCGAAATGATGTTAGATGCTCATGCTATATGATTTTTAGTGTAATAGAAACCGGTTGTTCCTTAAAATGCATACGGACGGATTACATAACAGTAATATAGCTCAACGCTTATGTCCAACCAGGCTTTCCTGACATAGGATGGAGGATGTGGATTCTTCTGGTTTCGCTATTCGATTATCTTGTAGTCAACGCAAGA
>VICI01001826.1:0-19644 GCA_019593645.1 Akabosia matsudoensis | reverse complement strand
AAAAAAATATCCTTTTTTGGAAGTAAAGAATTAAACGTTGTAACTCATAAACCAAGGAAAACCTGTTTTTTTTCTTTTTATCAATGACCACAAGCTCAAATCGTTGCAGCAAAATCTTCTGATAATTTTAATTGGAGTACAAGAAAATCCTCTCAATTACAATTATTAACAAGACATAGTAGCATTATTTAACTTTTTATTGTTAATCTGTCAACCTAAAAGCTAACAAGGTTCGCCCAAAATAAGAATACTTTTTTTAAAAACATTGTTGAACTACACTAAACCTATTCATTACAGAATACAAAGTTTTTTTTAAATTGAATAGTTACAAGATGTTTTTTTTTCTCACTGACGAGCTTGTTGACAAGTTGTTTTGATTTATGAGTTTGGAAATTTACTCTACTTCTTCTGCGTCACCCTCGCCTTCACTTTCATCCCCGTCAGCGGCTTCACCCTCACCACGACCGTTTACGTTGGTCAATAAATCACGCATTGCGTCGAGTAGAACGTTTACACTTTGCTGAAGACCACCAGCGGCACCCCCGGCAGCTCGGTCCCCAGCGGCTAGGGCGGCGGCAGCGGCATTTTCTCTGTGAAAAAAATCAACAAGGTTGTTACATCAATTTTCATTGGGCTCATTTTAATTACAGTGTTTTCTTTCTTAAAAGCGATGACATACAACTGAAATGGCGCATTGGGGTCATTCAAGTCATAAAGAAAGGAGCGAAACAGCATAGATATCAATCCATGATTCCTCGGCCCATTTTCTGAAGCTGACGAGCTCCTCCTGGCGTCCTTCGTGTTGTAAATATCAATCGAGTCGGGAGGAGGAAGGGGGTCATAGTTGAGAATTGGTTCTTTGCTCAGCTCGGGGGGCAGATTGACTGACAAGTCTTTATTGTCGGTGAGCAACACATGCCGTAATATATTCCTCGGGATGGTAGCCAAGTAGCGTCTCTTCCGTTTCTCTTCAAAGTCTGCGACAACGCTCTCCTTCTTGTCTACTTTGTCCAGGCAGATGGTCACGTTCTTTTCCAGCCAGGCGAGAACCTGAGGATCCCTCCAGATATGGTGACTCCTCCACACGTACAAGTCACAGAGTAGTTTTAGCGACCTCGTTTGACTATTTTGAGCTTGGGCGTAAAAGAAAGAATGATTTTTGGTTCGGGAATCTACTTGAATGCCACACTTGTCCAGTAGCGGAAGGATTATCGATGGAAACATTAGAATAGCGTATTGAACAAGCTTGTCCGCTTGTTCCAGCAAACTTTCAGGAGAGCCCAAAGGACTCGGACCTTTCTCCACCGTCTTCTCCGGTTTTCTAATCGACTGAAGGTAGTATGCGAGGGCGATGGAATACGCAAAGTTTGGAAGTTGTGAAAGATTCTTTGACTTTTCCCAGTAGTTGTAGAGGTCAATCAGCCAGCGACTCTCGTTTGCTTTGATAGCGAAGAAATCAATCATAAGAGAACAGCATAAGGGATCCGTGTCGGGGTCCAGGGACAGCAAACGTTTGCAAAGTTCGAGGGCGGTTCGGTGACACGCCCGTTGGCCGACGAATGACAAGTGTTTGAAGAGCAGAATGAAAAATGCTCGGTTCTCTTGGTATTTGTATTCCAATCGGCAGGATGGCTGGGAGAGATTGAAACGGGCGTGGAAAGCGTTTTCCATGCAGTAAAGAGCACCTTCGATCAGCTCTGCGGCGACTTGCATGTCTTCAGCGGATTTAGCCATGTCAGAGAGTTGGATGTGGGAGTCGATGTGATACGGGTAGACTTTTAAAATGCTCTGTTGGAAGATCATCGATAAAAAACTTTTACGAAAATTGTTCATTTGATTAATTTGAAATTAAATGCAATCGCCAGACGTACCACGATGTTATCAGGATTCAGAGTGTTGACAGCCCGAATAAAATTTTTCTGGAGTTCTTGATACTCTCTGTTGTGTTCGAACTTGAAGTACAAGAAACCTTGTTTGGAAGCTTGGAGGAATGACATGGACACTCCAGATCCCACCATGGAGCGCCAGTTATCACGAGGTATCGATGAGGCGAGTTTGACGGTAGATTCGTCGCTGGCCTTGCTTTCCCCTTTCGTAGTTGATCACTTTTGCACCAAATATTTTCTTCAACTCAAAATCGGGGTTGAGAAGTTTCGGGTCGATTTTAAAGATTTGCTCGAGGTTTTGGAGTTCCTTGGACGTGATCGGCTCCTCCTTGTCCTTCCGCAGGGGTTGATGTTCTCTTGGAGTGTGACGTGACTTTTGGCGTTGCTGAATTGATATTTCGTCTTCCTGGAAGCATAGATTGACGTATTCGAAGCATGAATTCTAACTACTTACTAGTAATTTAACACTGAACAGTTTTTCCTTACCATTTCCGTGTCCACGGCTTTGTCCGATCCTGATCCCATTGGAGCACGTCGTTTGCTTCGACCAGGGCGCCTTCGTTTCTTCTTCTTTTTGGTAACTTGACCGGTGTCGTCATCCATACGGGAGGAATCTCCGCTGTTACGACCATCCTTGTCCGGCTGACCGTCATCCTCCTTAGCTTCAGACTCGGATAACTCATTCAGCTAGGGGAAAACAGAAAAAAAACATGTTCACCTTTAAACATATCAATTATCCTTCAGTCAAATAATTATATTTTGTTCCACTTACCAGCTCATATGGGTTCCTAACTGGACGTCCTCCAGACGCACCGAATGAGACGGGCACCTCATCCTCCGAATCTGGGGAGACCTTAAGGTCACTATCCCCAAATACCTTTTTAACTACTCTATTCGACATCGTTTATTTTTAGAAAATGAACTAAACTTGCTTCACTGTTCACTAGTCACAACCCCTTGCCAGAATGTTGTTGAGACACATGGACAGCTGATTTCGTCCGTTTGATAGATTCCGATAAGCCAGCGGATTACACTGCTTTTTTTGTTGTTGTGTCTTTATCTTCCTTTTTTAAATCACATGCCAAGAATTTCAATGCACTTATTACCCAAATATTTACGGTTGTTCCTTCAGAAAAACATGGATGTTTTCTGATATTTTTTCCTTTCTGATTTACGTGATTTATGGTGACGACGACATGCTTACATTTCTGCTCTTGTTCAACTTCAACACAAGACAGCAGCCCGTCTGTTACCAACCCAGAGCAGAGGAGTCCCATCATCGCTCTTCATCAAACTTGTCACGGAGGAGCTGAGAAAATAGGCTTCCCTAGACTAGAATTTCCCCTTCTTTCACACACAAAACCCGAACAATTTGTTTTCTCCAGCGAAAACTAACAACCTGAACAAATAAACTATTTTCAAGGTTAAGTTTCCGCAGTTCTGACAGCTATTTAGGTATGCCATGACGTGTCCATACGTCAATAATACACAATAGAGGAAATTATGTATGATGTGCTATTATAAGAAAACATAGAAATCTTCTTAAAAATATGTTTTTCCTTTTGTTTAACTTTAATTCAGGTTTGCATCCAACATCACAAAAAAACAAAGATGATTTTTACTGATTGATAAATATTTTTTTAAATTCATTTTACAAATTAGTTTCGCTTAAAACTCATTTCAAACTGCGACGCGAACTAGCCTTGTTTCATGCTTCTCCAGCACCTGGAGCTGATGAAGATTGTGGTGACGCTGCCGCTCGCTGCTGCTGCAGCACGAGAACTGGCGACAGCTCCAGCAGTGATTGTTTTCTTCTGGGACAGAGTTATCTTGTCTCCCAAGCTGAGGGCCATAGCCTACAATTAATCCATTTCAAAACGTCATTAATTATCCGTACCATCATTCTGTACTGACAAAACTTCCTTTAGTTTACGTAAATAAGCTTTTGCTCCCATTACCTGGCTCTTAGCTCTGATTCTGATGTGACCAGTGACTGTAGCATTTGGTGTGTCCACAGGTTTCTCAATGCTCAAATTGGCTAAAGCATCTTCCCCAAAAATACTCCGAGCGTAAAGAGTCGCCGCCATGAATCCACAATCTCCCATCAACGCCTTTTCTGGAGTGAGGCATTGCATGTTTGTCGATTTGATAAGGTACTGAAGATACTCGTGAAGGTCTGCGATTCCAGTACAAACTCCAACCTGTAATATTTAATTGAAGTCTTCAAATACTTTTAATCTCTGTTGATTTTTGAAATATGTCTGATCATACCTTGTTCTCCCATTCGAATTCAGCCCACATTTGTCTAAACTCAGCATCCGTACAAGAGGCAGGTAAAATGTAGTCCATGATGTCAATTCGGATTTCGTTCATCATGATAACATTACGGTCAGAAGTGGCGCCCCCAACATCATAAACTGAAATGAAAAGTAGAGATAATATACATATTTTATATAATTTTGCCTAATGCTTTCAGTGCTTCGTCTTTCTCTTACCGATATTTCCGAAGATTAACGCATTTTCTGTTGATGTAACTTTAATACTAGCCCGAATGTTGGAAAAGTCCGAAGGCCCCAAAATTATCGGCTGTGGTCGTTCTACAAGCTTGAGCTCTCCTCGGGTGGCCAACTCCAAAGTGCAGTTTTGCAGGGTATCGCCTTCAGAGAAGAAGAAAAAAGGATTTTTAGATTTGATTAAACATTTCAAGACAACGACAAGTGTTTTATAACATTATATAAACTTTACTGGTTTGATTGACGAGGAGCACGTCTAGCACAATATCAAACTGATTGACATTGATGTAGGCCTCGGCATAGACTGGATCTGAGAACCCCGTGAGCTGAGTAACTTTGCTTAGCTTGCTGGATGAGAAGTCGGTATCGTCTTTTTTCGTGCTGAGCCCCACAGCCTGGCTTAAACTTGTTTCGAACACGTCTTCCCCATTGATCATATCGTTTTTGGACAACAGCTGGTCAAACATAACTGGATCATCGGGCTGAACGACAACGTCCTTCTTCTTTTTAGTTTTAGTGTGAGCCTGTTCATATTCAGCTTGTTCAGCTAACATCCCTCCCAACGCTTTCCGACAGTCTTCCGCAAAGATGGCGTTAACTTTTGCGTTTGACTCGCCTAAGACTCTCAAGCAAAGCTGCATCCGGTCGATGTCATCAGCAGTGATTGCTTTAACTGGGAGCCCAGATGTGCCGTATCTCAAAATGGATGCCATGATGAACATTGCTTCACCACTGATCTTGTTCAAGTCTTGGCTCGACACGCTTCCGCCCATGGCTTGCAGTCTGCGAACCATTTTAGTAAGCGATGCAGCTAGCGCAGCCCCAATGAAAAAGTCACCTTCGGACAGGAACTTTCGGAGACAAGGAACTTCATCTTCTTTCTTTTTCGTTTGGGTCATTGAGAAGGCCGACTGAGTCGCATAAGTTCCATCGCTTGTAACCCGGCTAGACTGTGTTTGTGGCTTATCCACAGGCTTGTCCTTGTCCTTATCCTTGTCTTTGTCTTCTTCGTTTCCAGCATTCTTTCTCAGCTCTGATTCCGTTAGGGGAAGCTCCCCCAAAGAAAGTTTTATTTGTTGCAGAACATTCTGCATGTCTTCTTTGGAAACAGAAAATTCGCAAAGAATCCATACCGCTGAGCGGAGCACCTTGGCAGACTTTATTTGTGGAAACACCTCCAGAATCTTTTCCACGACGATTGGAGTCAGATTAGGAAACTTTTGGATAGCTTCTCGCATAAAGACAAGGACATCTGATGCAGCCAACTCGTTTGTATCCGACAAAAACTCAATCAAAACAGGAATGATGCTGGGAGCCACGTCTGGAAACTTGACACAACATTGATGGAGCGTTCTCACGAGAAGTTGACGGTATTTCCCAGTGTCGTCGTGTTCCACAGAATTGTGAGTACGCCCAACTTCCTTTCGCAGGTATACAACTGACTCCGTAACTGTTCGAGAAGTGAGAAGGTCAACAACAAGACTCAAAGTTTTCCTGCGAACTTCCAAGTCGGGCGCCGCAAGAATTCGGAGAATGTCCATGACAAGGTCTTCCAGAACGCGGTCATTGCTGGCCGTCTCTCGCAGTGAGGCAAGTCGCTCCAGGACAATCAGCTTGACATTATTGTCACTCTCTTTAACGATGATTTCAATGTAACACGTTGCTGCTGCCTTGACTGCTGATGGAGCTGTTGATAAAGTGACCAGGGTACCTGCCGCCTCGTAACGGACTGCGGAGCTGTTAGAGTTGAGAAGGTTGTAGATACAGCGAATGAAGCGGGTGCGCTCACTGGGCGAGTTGTGACACACTTTGTAGATCAGTTCGACGATAACGAGTTGAAGGATATCCCCAAAGTTGCCGATCTGGTCGAGGCAAGATGATAAGTAGTCTAGGGCCCGTTTCTGATCGACTTGCAAGAGCATGAGGAAAGCATTGCGACGTGTGGCCATGTCCTGTTCCACCTCAAGCAGGGTTGCCACGATTTCCGGTGCATCGGGAATCAAAAAGTCGAAGTTCCTGAAAAGGAATAGTTACAGACGTAGATGATATTTTAAATTAAAAATCATTTAACCGTAATAGAAATAGGTTGTCTATTCATACTTGTAAATCGTGAAAATAGCGAGCACCGCATTCCTCCTGACATACGCATGTCTGTGTTCCAAACATGCCCTGATTGCTGGCATCAAAGGCTCGAGGAGTTCAGGCTCCCTCAGCTTGCACAAAAATCGGAGAGTTGATCCCCGGATGAACTCGTTTGGATGCTGAAGGTCCTTCCTGTACGCGTCACAAACTAAAATCATCTCGTGAAGGAGCTTTCCATCAGGACTCGTCTTGGGAACGATCTCCCAAAAGATGAGCAACAGCTTTTTGATCTGATGATCTTGTAACGGCAGGAGAAACCGAATAATCGTCATCAGCAAGTTTGGAAGCTTCTCCCCATTCAAAATGAGGAAAATAACTTTCTTAAGTGCTTCCGTCTTTGCCTTTACATCGCCCTTTTCTATCAAATTGTCCAGAAGTCGACAAAATTAAACCCACATTACGAAAATATATTTTTTAAACAGTTATTATCAAAATACCACTCACCCAAGTCAGCTCTCAACTGCATTTCGCTCGGTTGTTCAACATCCGACGGGAAGTTAATTAAAGTATAACATGGTGGCTCACTGACACTCGCAGTCGGGCCGGGAATCGCTCGTTCCTTCATTTTAAATCAACGATTCAAATTCTCAAATCAGTCACAGGTTCCAGACCAGTCTGTACTTATCCACAGCCAACGCCGACTATTTACCAAAAGGAAACACTAACTTTAATACGGCTTTTAATTATTCACTATCCTAGTTAATTTTTAACTTGTTGACAAGCTGGTGGTGATGTTGTCAGTATCTCACCTGTCATACGTGTATTTTTCTTACAAGAAAACAGCAGCCATTCAATTTTCAAGATTCAAAACAGCCGATGCTGTGCAGCAGAGTACAACAACAACACAGCCGAGTTTAACCCTTTTTTCCTTAGATGGTGCAGTTCCACGTGTAAGTGAAAGGGGATACGATATGAGGCTTCACTGTCCGTTGTTTTCCGGCTGTCAGATGATTAGACGAGGTTTAAGTGCTTATTGAAGACCTCCAAGTTAATAAAAAGTTAATAGGTTTCATCATGGTTGTAATGGTAGGCGTATATTTTTACTGGAAAAATTTTGGATGGATAAAGCTTGTGGATTTTGATACGAGGTTTAAGTGGTTGTTGAAGACCTCCAAGTTAATAAAAAGTTAATAGGTTTCATCATGGTTGTAATGGTAGGCGTATATTTTTACTGGAAAAATTTTGGATGGATAAAGCTTGTGGATTGTTTTGAAACAGTAAAAAAATGTTTTGTGTTTTTTTTCTTCTGTAGACTCAAAAAAAGGGGAAGGAGGGGACCAAGGGGGCCAAGCAAATTGTGGAGGAGAACAAGACAACGCTGGCGTTTTACAGGAATATGATACTGGGCTCGCTTGGAATTTATCTGGCGCTGATGTTTGTATTGAGCAGTGGATTTGAAGGATGGGACGTTGTAAGTTGTCACAATTTACAAATATTTTAAAAGAGTTTTTTAACTACAAGTTAAATACTGATGCATATTTTTTTATTGAATGTTTTTTTTCACCAGTTTTTTACAGTTGTGGCTACGTTGATAAACGGAGGCTGTTTGTATTTCATGATATTCATGGCGAGAGCTACTTACAGTGAGGCTGGAGGGCTTGTCGATAGCGGAGTTGATTTAAATATGGAGTCTGGTTTGGCTGAGTAAGCCGAGTCTTTGTTGACAATTAGTATTTCTAAATAATGTTATGCATGGAACTTAAATGGCTTCTTTGGGGGGAATTTCCGTAGGCATGTGAAAGACGTGATAATATTGACGTCGGGATGCCAGGCGCTTTCATTTATCTCCAGATACTTTTGGCTGTTGTGGCTCTCCGTTCCACTGAAGGCTTGTTACTACGCTTGGAGTAAACTGATAGCTCCTTGGATTTTCGCGGAGGCTCCAGAACCCACACAAGCAGACGAAAAGAAACAAAGAAAAATGGAGAGAAGAATGAGAAGATGATAATTGTTCAGCTTAATTATTGATTTTGTACGCATTTATTCTTCCTGTGGAATTTGGCTGTTTCATAAGCATGACAAACTTGAAAATATATTTTTACTTTCTTCAATAAGTGAGACATTTTTCCCAGACTCAAACACCCAAGTATATTATGTTAAATCGATGTAAGGATCAAGTTAATTACTAGCTATGTTATTGTATTGTGAATGTTATCAAGTAAATTATTTTTTATGAAAAAAAAACGGTGACAAGCTTGGAGCTAGAAGCTTGTCTCTTGCAATTTCTCATTTTCGTACACGTCATTTCTGTGCTACTGGACCAAGGGTCACATATCGGCTAACCTATCTAGACCTATAATTTTTAGTTCAAAAACGCTGTAAACGTAATTGGCATTAATATTGCATGACGCAAAAGGCAGGGACACGAAAAGTCCACCCACCCACATTGCATACAAAAAAAAATCTATTCATCAAACTGGCAAGCCACGACTCCTAATAATAAAAAACTGAAATTTTAGATTTTAAGAGCATCTCATCTAGACAGTAAGCCACCTTGGCGTTTTTTTTTTTCTTAAATAATATTGCAAAACATACCTACTTACGTACGAGAACAGAAAAAAATTGCATTTACAAATATATCTAACGCTATTATGACTAGTGGACGTTATATAAAAAAAAGACGTCACCTTGTGTCAAATATTTTTTTTTTCTGTTGGAGAGGGGTTGAGCATACAGGAAAAAAGTTAAGCATAAGACGTTTTTCAGCCTTGTACCCCATTCATGACACATACTACCTTCTACCTGTTTTCCTACTTTTTTTTCTAACCGTCTGCGTGCATAATGCATAGGTGGATGGATATAGACGCTAGAAGCGCAATTGCTCCCCAAAAAAGGACCCTCTTGCAAATAATATTTTGGCAGGAGACGCTCTATTAGCAGCTTATCATAGCAGCGCAGACCTGATAATGCTATGCAAGCAGAAAACGGAAGAAGGAACACAGGAAGGTACGGCAGGGCTGCTGGTTGACATTACGTAAAGTGACTCACCCTCAGTGCACTCTCATTGAATTAGGGTGACCATTGAGATTTAATTGAAGATCGACTCAGACGTTGGCAGGATTCTAATCGAAAATGCTATAAACGGGAATAGACAAGTAGCAGGTGAAAAATATGAGTATACAATTACCGTAAAAGTTCTAAAGAACGCCAGGGTCTCTAAATAAAGCCGGGTATAACACAGGCCCACGATATCGGCGGTGATAAACGTTTAAGTACAGAAAATGACGAAAAGCAAGCCACAGAGAATGAAATTGTTATTCAAATGTGTGATAACAATTAAAAGGCTAAACTAGGGTTTATTGTAACAAATTAAAACAAGCTAAAACTAATAATAAAAGTTTCGTCAGGTCTCCAATTATTGCGGAAGGGTGGAAGGATCGAGTTTGAGAGGGAAATTTTTCGGGTTTTCGCCGGGACGTTCTTTTCAAGTTTCACGGTATTCGTATCTCAAGTAGCCCCTTCTTAAGGAATGCCTGCGGCCCTTGGCCATGGTAGGGATAATGCACCAGCCAACTGCTCAGACGTACCTATCACTGCCGCAGAGTTGGACAGACAAACAAGATATCTCTTCTTATGAAATGGTGATAATGACGAAATGGAAGCGGTGATTAGGTCAAACCGCTTAACACAATCGCATTTTAGAACACTTCACTTGCCTTCCGTTTTCATCCGGTTATCTTTGTCTTGACACAGTGACAATGACCATCAGGGCTTGAAAATGAGCTCTTTGCCAACCGCCCAAGATCGTCCGCTCAAGCGAAAGAAGGAAAGAGAGCCCTCCGCTATTCTTCCCTATTGATTAAGCTCGTCTAACCGCCCAACGTTACCAACATCATGACTCATTTGTTAGCTTCTCTGTTAAATAGGTTTGGACTATGCTTTTTTTGGAGGTTTTCATGGTACACCACACGTTCCATTGTTGGAATAGTTTTAGCGTATGAACCACTCTGCTCTGCGACGTGTCATTTTTCATAAAACACTGGCGCATCAGGTTTTTGCAGCCACAAATTTAACACAGAGCCCAATTGTTTTGTGTGTAAACATATTCCACAGGTCACATGATTTGGCGTCTGCATTTTTTTGGTATCTCTCGGTGGAAATAAGAAACAGGGCTCAGTCGTTGTCCAACATTCTGACTGTTTGTGCGCTTCCTCTCAAGTTCCAACTGGCGGAATGCTTGTTACATCTTTTTACTATTTTACCTAACAAAAAATCTTTTTTTATTTATTGTGTCCCTATAACCCACCCAAAGATATAGTATTTTTATATACACTGGGCACAATATATATTTAGTTCAAAATTTTTATATATAAAAATATATTTTTATATTTCAAAAAAAACTAAGGTGTTTTATAAAAACCGGAAGTGATCTCTTTTGCTATACACGTGTGTCAAGTGTTTCTTTTTCGAAAAGCCAGACCAAAATGGGTAAAGGATCGCCAACCCCGGAGGACCAGTACATGATCACCGAGGGAGACATTAGTAACCTGTACGTGTGTGACAAGTACAAGTCGACGCTTTCTTCCGGAACTCAAGAAAATCGCCAAGTCGGAGTTGCGCGAGCAAGATGGCACGAGAGAGCAGGCGCTGGAGCAGCTCCGGAACTGGATTATGAAAACGGACTACATCAAGGACTGCCGGCTGGACGCAAACTTTTTGTTGAGGTTTTTACGGCAGCAAAAGTTTAGTGTTCCCTTGGCCCAAGAAACGATTTTGAAGTATATTGTAATGCGGCAACAGAACCCCCACTGGTTCCACGGAACAAGTATGTTGGACCCGATGGTCTTGGACTTGATTAATAGAGGGTAAGCCATCCATACCAAGTATTAAGTATTGTCTACCTTAATCAAAGTCTTAAAAGGTGACGCAGTTGTTCTTCTTGGATAGTTTTCTATTTTTTAAAACGCTGTTTTTGAGTGTCTTCAGTTTTGTCAATTGATTTGTTTGCAGAGTTGCATTTGCCTTACCAAAGAGAGACAAACAGGGTCGCCGAGTTCTTTTTACTGTTGGAGGTAAGCAGTTTCGTTTTTTTTTTTTTTTTTTTTTTTTTTTTTTGCGCATCAAAAATTTGAAGCAACTCTCCATAGTCAAGGACATTTATCATTATTAGTAGCACGCTTCCATTATTTTTTTCTTCATCTTTTGATATGTCATTAGAAAAATGTTAAATTGCAGAAAACGGAAGGAAACAGGAAGTGATCTGCATCGACTCATTATTTTGACAGAATTTCTAGCTGAAAGCAATATTATTTTGCTCTTTTTCTAGATTTAAGTGTAGCTTTTGAGGCATGCGTTTAGCCCTGAAGTTAATATTAACATGATTATCATCATCGTCATCATCACGAGTTGGTTTTTACGCAACGTGAAGTTTTTTTTCGGCCAGTTTTCTTGGCATGTGACATTTGGCCTCTAACATGCATCTTGGGAATTCATTATATTCACATCTCCAAATCTCAAGGATATACATAAAATTCCAGCAAATAATTTGCTATTTTTTATATCAAATCTATTACCAAAAGAAATCATTAATGACCGTGGTTGTGTCTTAGCTTGCCCCTATAATGGTACACCGTTGATGCATACGCGTAATGGTCCCGTTTTTTGCGTAAAGAACCTGAAGTACACCGTCACGTAACGAATATTTTTTTTCTGATTGCCGTTAGCGCATCCCTTAATTGCATATTGCAAGGATAAAATATGTGTAGTAGGACTCAAAGGGATAGTAACACTAGTAAAATGACCTTACCTATTAATTTTCGCAAAGATACATTGTTTTTTATTACTGAGTAATGAAGGGTCGTGTTCTAGTCAGCTAGCTAGAACACTAAAAAAACTGGAAGTCTTTGAGATCCTTTTTTTCTCCTTCCTCTATTGGCAGGCCCTTAACAAGATTACGTCGGGATGGCAGAGCCTTTTAATATTTTTGCAGATTGGCACACAGAATTGTTTACATATTTTTTGGAGGTGTGCAAAAGCGCACAGGATAGGTATCGATGTTTGTTTAGGAAGCTATGAGCACTAATGTTATTGAATGTTTTCCTATGAATAATGAAGTTGCTCCCCTTGTCACGTCGCAAAAAAACAGACACAATTCAACAACAAAAACAGATAGCCTCCGTTAAGGGATGTTGGTGTGTGTGGTGGTGGTGGTGGTGATGCACACGCACGATATGGCGAGCAAGGCAGACGGTCTTCGGTACTAGATTAAGGATCCTAATCATCAAGTTGGCTAGAAATTGTGCCAGTCGCATACCTTGACCCATCGATAAAAAAAAACAAATTTTTCGTGATAGAATGCATCAACAAGGAAGACAATTTAAAAGGAAATAGCTGCACACATGCTGTAATTTTTGTTTTGGTTGATTTTGTAGGAGGTATTGACCCTAACGTCCATACTGCGGAAGGTGTCATGAAAGCAATTATGGTTGCGTTTGAGTCTTGCTTGGAAGACGAGGAAAATCAGATTCGGGGATTTCGGTATATTCTCGACGAGGGAGGGATTACATTTCACCATTTGACTTTGTGGAATCCCACGGAAATGGGAAAGATTTTTGGGGTCTGCGAACGCGCCATGCCGATGAGACACAAGAGAATGGAAATTGTCAATTTACCGTCGATTTGTACTTACGTTTTTGAATTTGCGAAAACTCTGATGAGTGCCAAGCTGAGGAGCAGGGTGACTCTTCACAAAGACTTTAATGCGCTCAAGTCCTCGGTGGATGAGAGGATCCTACCGAAGGAGTATGGTGGGGATGTTAGCATGAAGGAAATGATTGGTAAGGATCTTGTCTCACATTGCCCCGTATGAAGCTTTATAGCTATTTGGAAATTAAACTTGATTTTAATTTCACAGAGAAATACAAAGAAGAAATCCGACCATGCCAGCACAGAATGGTAGCCCTGGACTAGGATGCGAGTCGACTTTGATATGATGAAGAAATCGTCAGTAAACAATAATTACGTTCCTTCCGTTAGCAAAGACATTTTAGGGATGTCAGGGAGCTTTAAGCGTCTTGAGATAGATTAATGTAGAGTCTATTTCCCACAACCAATTAAACTTAAAAATAATTGTTTCTTTGTTGCGTATTGTAGAAACAGGATAGGGTTCAGATTATATATTATTTTTTAAATTATTGAATTATTATTTTAACTTTCTACATGTTTGAATGATTTTTTATGTAAATACGTGAATGAGTCTGATTAAATGTATTTTTCCCGGGAAATATACAGACAAGTGAGTTTATTGAAACTACGTTTAACTATTTCTTACATTGAATCGAATCATGACACATTTTCAAATTACAAATCGCTACGAACTCCAAATCCTGGGCCTGGAGGCTCTGCAGTAAGGGAGGTGAGCCCACCAGCAGGTTCACATGAAAATCTGCCGCTTCTGCAAATTTAGCGACATAAAAATTTTCACAATTCATTCCATTGCGTTCGAATTCGAAATCTGAATTTTTTAATGACGCTACCTCGGTCCAGGTCTTGGCTGCTTTCCTGCTTTCAAGTCGTCGAGGATTTCCTCCATATCTTTAACTGTTAAGTCTTCCTGTAAAAACAAAGAGAACACATTCGTCAACAATGTGGACTAGTTGCACCAATTAACTTTAAAACTGTGCTCACGTAGTAGTCGTCGTTCACTTGGAGCATAGGAGCGTTAACACATGCCCCCAGACATTCCACCTCGCCGAGAGTGAACAACCCGTCTTTCGTAGTCTCACCAGCGTTAATATTCAACTTTTTCTTAATGCAGTTCATAATGCTATCCGAGTCACGAAGCCAGCAAGGCGTTGTAGTGCAAACTTGAAGATGATACTTCCCCACGGGATTACGCTTGAACATGGTGTAAAAGGTGGCCACTTCGTAGACCCTCATTCGGGGAACATTGATCATTTCAGCTACCTTGTGCATCGCTGCAATAGGGAGCCAACCGTGCTGTCGCTGAGCGAGGTCCAAGAGGGGGATCATGGCTCCACGTTCATAACCTTTGGGATAGTTGCCAATGATGGCGTCCGCTCTCTGTAAATGAAAGTCAAAAGTAAACTTTGTAATTCTGGAATAAACTAATATGCAACTAAGCATTTCCTCCAAATACCTCCTTGTTTTCCGGTGTGAACTCAAATGGCGTGTCCGCATTGTTTTCTGGCGTGTCTCGGTGCTGTAATGAATACACAGCAATTAAGGTGTTAACAATCAAATCATAGACGTAATTTGATACATTTAATTTGTTTTAATGGTAACTTACAACGAAGAGCGCATCTGATTTCTTGGGCGCAGAGGTATGCACAAGCCTTTGCAATGCGGGGGCCTACAAATTGAAAATAACACCATTAGTCACCTTAATAAGGGCTTCATCTGTATAGTCCTTCGTTTAATGAATTCTTCAAGGTACCTGATGGCTGCATATGGATATTGCACTGGTATGAGATAAAGGTGCCGCAAGAGTTTTCAAAACCACAGAGGCTCCGTGTCGCAACATCTTGAAACACTAGACCCGTTGAAGATTTATTTTTTAAAAAACAAATACAAGACTAAAATATTCCCAATTCTGTCCTGGAACTTGATTACCTTCAGTTAAATGCAGTCCGGAAACCAATCAATTGAAGAAAAAAACTCCAGACAGGATTTTTTTATTTTCTCCAGTCCAGTCTGAGAAGAGAAACTCAGATGATTTTGTTGTTCCACTGAACGGGGTAATTTGCATCCCTTCGTAAGACTCACGTGCTCATGTTTGCATCGAGTTTTACTCGATTCACTCTGTGCGTGCTAAACACCTCAAAAAACTTTTTTTTCTAGTTTGAACGTCATTAAAAACTATTGTAATTTTTAATTAACGTGTTAAATCTGACTGACACTCATCGTCATGAAAGACATCAAAAGGAACAAGAAGAAGAGAGACTACAAAGCGAAAATGCCGGACGAGTTAGCGTCCAGACCGGAACTGCAGCGGTACTGGAAACAAAGGTTCCGATTGTTTTGCAAATTCAATGACGGAATTCAACTTGACGCGGGTACAATTTGATAAAAGAAGCTTGCTTAAAGTCATGAAGACAATTTGAAATTCATGAAAATGTTGTTATTTCTAGAATCCTGGTTTTCGGTGACCCCTGAAGTCATCGCGCGGCATATCGCCACTCGGTGTGAAACTGATGGAGTCATTTTGGATGCCTTTTGTGGATGTGGAGGAAATACTATCCAATTCGCCAAGCACTGCAGTAAAGTCATCGCCATTGACTGTGATCCTGTGAAGATTGACTACTGTAAAAACAACGCGAGGATATATGGAGTAGAAGATAAAATTGAGTTTATCTGTGGAGACTTTATGGAGCTTGCGCCCACACTAAAAGCGGATGTTGTTTTCCTCTCGCCACCATGGGGAGGTCCGTCGTATGCTACTGAGGAGGAGTTTGATATTGAAACTATGATTCCAATGAATGGAAAGAAGCTTTTCGAGTTGGCCAAGAGAATTAGCAACGAAATTTCGTATTATCTGCCCCGGAACGTTAACAAAGATCAGGTAAATTCTTATAAATTCTTATGTAAAATTACCGTTATTAGGAATATTAGTCATTTATCTTCTCTTTATTTATTTACTTCTGTAGGTGACAGAACTAGCGGGGGTTGGGAACTACGTAGATCTTGAACAGAATCTTTACCAAGGACGGGTCAAAGCCATAACAGCTTACTACGGAGGTCTTGTTCCACACTGACCACTGGACAAGAGTTTTCGTGTTCCGTTCCGGAAATTCGTTACATTCCGTTGCAGCGAGCCGTTGACCCGTTAGATTTATTAAAATGTTGTACCCTCTAAACCGCTACCGCTTCACCTGCTGTTTCGATTTGTTATTCTTAGGCTAATTGAACATAAGAACAACAGATAAAATGTAATTAATTACATTGTTAGAGTTGTAAAATATTTAACTAAGAGAGCATAAGACTGTAGATAGTATGCATAATATAAATTTTTATATTATTTTATCGTGCGTAATATAATGCTTAGATTGTCAGATTTTCAGTTAAGATTGGGAATTTCATAATGTGAAAGAGTATCATTATTATACACATTTGCTGAACTTGTAACTTTTATCTATTTGACTGAAGCCTAAACCAGAGCATTTTTATGGTTTCAAAATTAAAATTAAATATATAGCATTAAAGCAACCACTCAGAAACAGTCTCTTCTCCTTCAAAACCCACATACCTACGTGATCTCGCCTACATCACAGTAATATCACAAACTTTGCGACAGCAATAATTAGTCGGCTTGCTTTGCTTACGCTTACACCTGTAACGGAAAGTCGGTCATAAAAATTTGATATAAACCTGCATAAAAACAAGCACATTTAAAAGCGCTTCACATATCCTCACTTGAGAAAAAAAACAGGTTTAAAACGCTGAAATCAGAAAAAGTGGATCAAGCACAAGCATATTATAAACTTAAGCACAAATACTAATGCACTATACATTTCTTGCTATCGTTGCGTATGAGTCGTCGACACAAAATCAATTTCAATGGATGACTTCGATGAATGAAATGTATCTACGTAAAGCATAATTCGATATATTTTTGCGATAAGAACACAAAACTAGATTTAAAAGCAGCAAGATGACCGTAATCCGAAACTGGTCGATAAGCGATTGAAAAAGTAAAAATTTGATCCTTGAAGTGCAGTTACTCTTCTGCTGCTTCCCCCAAAAGGACATCTTATTTCGCTTGTGACAAATGGCTTGGAAAATGAGAGTTTGCGCGGTGGTCTGCCTCGCGTTTGGAGTGGTTGCAAACGCTGCAATGATGGATGGAAAGTACCGCATCGAAAATCTCGCCGATGGACTGGTAAGAAAGCGGTATTGTCTGGGCAAACTCGTCGGAAAATAAGTAATTTAATATCCAATTATTTACTTCTTGTAGCATATTACAACCGAAGGAGGTAATACTGCCTTTGCGAAAATTGTGGGCGAAAACTGGCAGAATTTCGGGGAGCAAAAATGGATTGTTGAGAAATCTGGTATTCATATTGAAATATTTTACTTGTAACATCCAACATCCGGTCTTCTCTACGCTCTAGCTTTAACGAAATATGCATTGATTGTTTTTGCAGGCCTGAAGGGATACTTTTTGAGCCCTGAAAAGTACCGAACCAACAACGCTCTTTCCTTCTTCCGCGACCCCGCCCAGAAGTATCCAATCCCTCAAAAGTGGACTTTGATTGAGGTCAGGGATGGCTACCAAATACAAAACCAGCGCACCGGTCTTTGCCTAATCTCCAGCGGGTGAGTTACAGCACCATTTTATATTTATTTAGACTTCTACTACTGGAACCTAGACTAAAATATCCGTATCAATTACAGTCGCAGGAAGGAAATCTTGGAAGGCAAATGCGACCTTTACCTTCGAGACCGTCACTGGAAATTCATCTCTGTTTGATCTTCAAAATCTCGATAACTATTTATACTAAAAAAACAAAAATAAAAAAGATATTTCCACGAAACTGTTTAGTTCATATCATTATCTGTTGAATTGGGGCATATTGCGACAACTTCCAATTATTATGCCTACACATTTCCAATTTCCGTGTATATCATCGCCACAGCGTAATTAACAATAACAATTGCAAAAAATCAATTCATCATGTACATTTTTTTTATAAATATTCTTGCACAATAACCCAGCCCATATCTTTGCATCGTTTTACACACAAAAAAAATGATGCGCGTTGATTTCTCTTTACTTTTATGCAGTTTTTTTTCAAGCCTTCTTCCCATCTATAAAATCCTCTCACAATATCCATTTCGTCGACTTGACTCGCACGCTCATTTAAGTTGATTCTTTTACTCACACAATGCACGAGACAACATCTTGAAACCACTTCTACTCCAACGGAATGTTCACAGTTTCCCTGCCTGAGACTCGTCTCCTCCACAACTGATTTTTTTTCTCTTCTGAGTCTATTTATAGCGTCGCGTTCCATTAAGGAAAACGCTTCTTCAAACAAAAAAAAAAAAAAAAAAAAAAGAATCCTGTGCTGCTGCTACTACCACCACCACCATACCAGCGCTCCTCCCTTCCTCTCTCGCAAGATTTAATTCTTTTACAGTATAATATTTTATGGTCCCACCTTATTCCGTTACACATCCAATGCACCATTTAACACTTTACTCATCAGAAAATAATATACAATATTGTGCATCAGCTTTGTATTCTCTTTTTTTTATTTTCGAAATAAAAAATCTTTCCAGATTTCCAATAACTGCTGCTGTGCACGAGAAAACCCTGTTTTTCGAACAGTATCAACCATCTTTTTTACCTCGCTTTCCCTTCCGCCCAACTGTCTCTCTCTTTTTTCTTTGAAGAATGGGAAACGCCACGGTTTATCTACTCTGCAGCCCGCATGCCAAATTGGTTCATACTCAACGATTCTCTGCCACGGATGACGATCGACACACGACTGCCGCCACCACCAGTTACAATTTCGTCTACACTCTGCTCACACCTTGGCATTTTGGAACATGGAATATAAAAACAGGTTTCATTGAAGAGAAAAAAGAAAACAGGAAATGAGATAGGCGACGAGGATGGGTGATGCAAACCTTATAAAACGCATGCTCTCCGGGGACTTCCCCGAGGAGAACAGGCAAACGCACAGGGACTTGATAAGTGAAAAGTTTTTCGAGCGGGTCGACGAAAGTGGCGTCGACTTTGATAAGCTACTCAAGACCTCGGAGAACGATGTGGGCAGGGTTTATCTCTTCAAGAAGTTTTTTGAATGGATTCCTGTCAGCAATGACGAGCTCAATCGTAAGTGAAGCGTGATTTGAATCTATGATTAAACCTGATTTCTCATTTGGATGTAATTTTTACATTGATTGGAAAAACGTTGTTTTTTGCCAGTTTACAAGAAAAATTCCATAACTGCCTCGCGGCTATTGGAAAAAGGAAGGAAGTTTCGAGCAGATAAGAGCAATAAAGAAGCTCTGCTGTATTACAATCTGGCAATTTGCTATGCCCCGCATCCTCTGAAATCCAGTCGGGGAGATGACCAAGTCATCGGCGAGTTTTTCGAAGCGTTAGCTGAGAGGTCGGATTTGCTGCTGGCTGTACG
>VICI01001825.1:0-19648 GCA_019593645.1 Akabosia matsudoensis | reverse complement strand
TTGCTTGGATGGATGAAAAAAAAACTTCCTATGGAATTGTTGCTCTGGAATTCGAGATTTTTTTTGTTTTTAGTTTGTTTATCTACAAAGCCTTAATAAAATCGCCGTACTGACGATCTCATGGGAACTATTCATTTCATTTCCAGACTCGAAACTAGTGATTTGGAAACCTGGACGATCCGCGGATTCTTTGGACAGCGTGAAAGGTGCCACCGTCTCCAAGAACATTTCAGATCTGACCCGAAACGCACTACGCGGAAGAAGGGCTCGAGAATACAGTCCGACAAGCGATGGAGAAG
This sequence comes from Akabosia matsudoensis, assembly GCA_019593645.1. Classification (NCBI taxonomy): domain Eukaryota; kingdom Metazoa; phylum Arthropoda; class Collembola; order Entomobryomorpha; family Paronellidae; genus Akabosia; species Akabosia matsudoensis. Next base: position 19,349 of record VICI01001825.1, on the reverse strand, counting down.
AGGAAGATGCAAATGCAACTTCCAAGAAGAAACGGTCTAGGACAACTGCAGCTCCAGCACCAACAAAAACTAAGAAGAGCAGCACCGCTTCTTCCAAGAAAGCAAAATGATTGCCTCAATATGTTACATTGTACCTCAGAAAAGTATTCATTTTTACGCTTACCGGTGATATTTTCAATACATTTCCCTTCAAGTTCAATTTCTCGATAGTGCTAATTGTAAGTAATAGTTTTTCAATTTTCATTCAAAGAACAGGAGGGAAAAACAATCAATTGATGTACGTATTGAAAAGTGTAGTTTATTTTTAAATTGAATTCAACTGAATAAAACAACTCACGAAATTTTTTACGAAACTGATACTAAAAATAATAATTTGAAAAGTAAAGGTGGTAAACTATTCATCAGATCAGTTCATTGGTCTTTCATCTCCTCTGATGGCCCTGTATTTCGCCATTTCGGCAGGGAATACTGTTGTCAGCTCAACCATCAAGTGAGCACGGAACCTTCGGTACGCATCGATTTTCCCTCGGACAGCCTCATTTTTGTTCATGGCTTTCTCCATGCAGTCTTTCGTGTAGAGTTGCGGGTTTCGTCCAGAGTCGATGTAACTGAAAATTAAAGAAAAAAAAAAAACAAATGAATTGACGCATTTCAGAAATACGGACAGATGGGATTTTTAAACTGGTTAGTTAGTAAACTGAGCAACTTACTCGAACACTTCGAGTGGTACGTGGACATCTTGTACTTGTGACTTTAACTTGTCAATTTCCTGCAGTCCGGACACAACTGTTTGTCTGCAAAGTAATTAAATAAACGACGATCGTTATCAATTTAAAAAAGAAAAACTTAATGAGCTGATTTTAGGTGACAGGTGACACTGAAATAACTTACATTTTCTGGTTGAGTACATTTTGACCCTGTGGCTGGAAATCACTAACGATTATCTTGATTTGTCTTATATTTTCAATGAAAGTTTCCAACTGCCCTTCCAAGTTCTCAAGAGCCTGGCTGGTCATTTTTAGTGCTAACTTTAACTAACCAATCAATTACACATTGTTGACATACAGCTGACCAAGTGCATTTGCTGAATGCCAAAGTGCAAATAAATCTCGAACCAGAGAAGCTTGCGCCTTGAATTTCACTCTATGCGTACACTATAGTGAATGTATCAAATCACCCCAATGTTTCCGCTCCAGGTTGTGGCCACACATGTGCGACTCTTGTTTTGGTTGCATAGTTGCATCATGTGCTTTCGTTCTTACGTGCCGATGTTTTAAAAATCACATTTTTTATGAAGGAATCATGGAGGAATCGTAATAAAATTAAGTTTTTACCCCTGAAATAGTTAAAAATAAAGACTGGTCGTGGTGTGACTAACGTTCTTCGAGGAAAAATGCTGATTTTAAGTTTTCGTGGTGTTGCCAAGCGTGTGAACGCGCAGCGGTTGAAGGAAATTAGTGCTTTAAATTTGGAGTGCCGGGCTATTTGTACAAGCTGCGTGTGGGCGTCGGAGAAGAAAGGAGGGATTGATCCAGTCATCAAGAAAAAGTATTCGGATACCCTTCAGCTTCCAAAATCGGCGTTTCCGATGAAAATTCCCTTTCAGAAACGGACAGCCCATGAAGAACAAATTGCCGAAGTATGCCAGTATCAAGAAAATTTGTTAAATGCTTTTTAAATTTACAAAACCAGCTAAATTTTCTCATGAATTCCATTCTGTTTTGTCCAAAATTTATTAGAAATTGCAGTTTGACCGGCTCTATGGTCTACAGCGTTTGTGGCGACAGGAACATCCCGAATTTATCCTTCACGATGGTCCTCCGTACGCAAATGGTAACGTCCATATTGGCCATGCAGTGAATAAGGTACCGAAACCGAAATTTACCGCAGATGTCAAATAAAGTTGCTTTGTCCACACTAATTTAAAACATTATATATTTTCCATGACCAGATTCTGAAAGACATTACGAATCGTTATAAGCTGCTACGAGGCTACAAAGTCAACTATATCCCTGGCTGGGACTGCCATGGCCTTCCCATTGAATTGAAGGCTTTGCAGCATGGCAAGACTAAAGGAGTTTATCTCACGGATCCCGTCGAAATACGGAATAAAGGTGAATAATCAATAATAAATAAGACATAATAAAAAATTTGCAGTAGACTTGTAAACTTTTGAAAAATATTTGTCATTTGTGAAAATTTTTTAGCCAAGCAAATAGTCGACGTATCCCTGAAAAGTCAAAAAGAATCTTTTAAACGCTGGGGCGTGATGGCGGAGTGGGATCGTGTTTACCAAACCCGAGACAAATCTTTGCTTCAAGCTCAACTCCAAGCTTTTTACAAGCTGTATCAAAATGGACTCGTTTACCGGGATCTCAAACCTGTCTACTGGTCACCATCAAGTGAATCCTGTCTTGCTGAAGCCGAACTGGACTATGACCATTCGCACAAGAGCCCCTCTGTCTACTTAGGATTGGACACGGCCACAAGTTTGTTCGAATTCGGGAAAATGGTGGAAAAACCTGTAGAGACCCGGTCCGATGGGCCTGTAAAAGCTGTGATATGGACAACTACACCGTGGACGCTACCTAGTAATCAAGCCATCGCGTTTAATCAAAACCAGGAGTATAGTCTTGTGGAGTACAGTCATCGCACCGACAGTAGTTACTTGATTGTGGCGTCTCACTTAGTAGACCATGTGTCCGCATCGATTGGGAAGAAATTGAGCCCAGTTTTTACATTTCCAGGTAATATCAATGCTTGCTCATGTTTATACTATATTAAATTTGACTTATTGACTATACTACTTTCCTAAATATCCAGGATCTCAGTTAACTGGGCTTAGCTACAGGCATCCTTGGTTTGATGGCCAGTCCTGTCCGTTTTTACACGGAGATCATGTGGCCGGGGACAAGGGAACAGGATTGGTCCACACGTCGCCTGCTCATGGACACGATGATTTTGTTCTGGGATTGAAACACAAGCTTCCTGTAGTACGTGCTAAATTATCCCTCAAAGCGTATTTAGTTCTCTCTTGTGAAGGCCAGCAGTCAGCCTTTAATTCATACCAAATTTTTCTTTTCTCTAGGCGTGTTATGTGGATGACAATGGGAACTTTGACTCCCAACTTGAAAGACTGACAGGCCTACCCGTTCTCTCTGGGGGAAACAAGGCGGTACTGGAGCATTTGAAAGATAAGATTCTAGGAGAAGGCACAGTTGTGCACAGTTATCCGTACGACTGGCGAACCAAGAAACCTGTAATAATCAAGACAAGCATGCAGTGGTTCATGGACACAGAGAAGCTAAAGGCGAAAGCTGTGGTAAGTCCCGAATTCTGCGACTTTTCTTACACGATTTTCATCCGCATGCTTCACCTGTATGATATTTGTAGGATGAACTGGAAAATGTGGACATATACCCTAAAAATATCGAGAATTTAATGAAAACGATGGTCGCTTCGAGACCTTACTGGTGCATTTCCAGGCAGCGGTACTGGGGCGTTCCTATTCCTGTTCTGTACAACAAAACCACGGGTGAACCGTTTGTTAACGAGTAAGGCGAAGAAATTTGCATACATCTTCCAAAAATTGCAGTCGTCTTCGTTCGAAAAGTTACTTTTGTCTGTTCTTACAGAGACGTCATTAATGAATTATGCAAGCTAATCGAGGAAACTGGTGGAATGGACTTTTGGTGGACCGTGCCAGTCTCAGATTTAGTCAAAGATGAAGCAATCGCCGCAGATTTAGTGAAAGGACAGGATATTTTTGATATTTGGCTGGATAGCGGTTTAACATGGCAGTTATTGGGGAATGACAAGATCGCCGATCTGTATCTGGAAGGGCAAGACCAATTTCAAGGCTGGTTCCAGTCATCACTACTTACATCTATCGCCCTTCGGGGCCATTCTCCATACAAGTAAGACACGTTCCTCTTGAAACACATTAAGGAAACAGCCACTTTAATCGCCCAATTTCGTTTCAGGAACCTCTACGTGCATGGATTCGTTGTTGACGAAAATGGCCGAAAGATGTCCAAGTCGTTAGGGAACGTTGTCAATCCGAATACAGTAATTTCCGGCTCCCCAGACGGAAAGTATCCTGCTTACGGCACAGATGTGCTAAGATGGTGGGTCGCTGCACAAGGATCTGCTGATGGATCAAACATTGCTGTCAGCGCAAGTCTCCTCCGAGCATCGGACGATGGTGTACAAAAATTACGGAACGTTTTCAAATTTCTTATCAGTTTTTGCAACGAAGAAAGCTTAGCGGATCTCAATGTAAATACAATATCGTACGACGAGTTAATGTACTCTGACCAGTATATGCTGACGATTTTGAAAGATTTTCAACGGTCAGTAACGGAACACTACAATTCGTTGAACTTTCATCGAGCGCTTATGAAAATTCTTCACTTTGCGACGACTGAAGTGTCATCCTTGTATTTTACATGGATAAAAGACAGGTATTCTATACAATATTCGCTGGTAGTACATCAGCATAATCAGGAAAAGTTTGTAAAATAAGATTTTTCTGCATTTTGCAGGTTGTACTGCGACCCAAAATCAAATGAGAGCCGGAAGTCATGCATATACGTACTTAACCAAATTTACCTTACTCTGGCCAAAGTTACCGCACCCATACTGCCGTTTCTAGTCGAAGAAAGTTATTCGCATTATCAGCTAGGTGAGCAAGTTGTTGGTCGGATGGCAAGCGTTATCCCAATACTTTAAATGGATTATTGAAAAGAAAAAATACTTTTTAAATGATTCTAGGCCAGCACTCGATATTTAGATCGCTGTGGTTTGATGTCAATGACACTTCGTGGGACAACCCCCAAATAGCTGCAATGTTTGAGTTGTTGCTGGATGTACGAACTAGTCTGAATCACGTCATTGGAGCCAATAATCCGAAGGATATTTGGGTAGAACTGATTTGCAAGCCTGAGGTCTTCAAGCAATTGGAAGTAAGATTGAAATCGCATCATTTTTCATTAAATTCTTCAATGTGCTGATATCTTTCTGTTTTAAATCTAGTTGCTGCACCCTGTCGTGGATGATAACATTTTAGACAAATGTGACTCGGAGTTGTGCGATATCCTTCAAGTCTCTGGAGTAGACTTGAAAATGTTCCAAGCTGAGAGCGGTCCGGATTGTGTCCTGCCAAACGCTAAATTTTCCGTAGAGCCAGTTGGAGTAAGTCACAGTCTCGCTGGGTATTCTCTAGGAATAAGCAAGTCGCAAATGAACCAGTGTGCAAGATGCCGACGCTACTGTTGCCAAGATGGACCGGTATTGTGTGAGCGATGTCTGAGCGTGATGCAACGACTGCTTCGCAATCATCCCGATGATTTTACGAGTAATCACGAGAATATGAAAGCAACTGGAAATAAGTAGTTTAACAATAGAATTAGAATCAATTAGTACCAAATGACGTAGTAAGAGAATCCGTATTAACCGAAAAATCAACTTTCTTAAATAAAAAAAAACGGCAAATACCGAACCGAACTTAATATTTTAGTTTTTTTTTCATGTCGTTACATTTTCTTGCGAGTTTATTGATATTGAAGCGTATTGTGCGAACAGTTCCTTTTTTTTAAATCTCTTTATCCTCTAAATTTACAAGTTACATGCAAGTTGTGCACAAAGAAAATCTGAGCAAGAAGGTTGTTTTTTTTTCAATATGCAAGTTTGAGAATTATACTGCATGGACGGCTTTTCACTAATATCTTGTGCTGTATCTATCACAAAGAAAAATTCTGGTCGTTCTACCGCATAATTTAGTGAGCACCTCTTGGCACTCGGCATACTTTCGTCTGTAGTACATACACTGCGGAGTCGATGACGGCATCAGCTCAATCGCCAATATCTGATTTGCCTGCGAGAGAGCCACTTTCATTCCATTCTCCGCGTATGGCTTGAGCAACCCATCAATAAAAAATATGACCCGTTCCTTCTGGAAAAAGCTTTCCTCCTCGCGAATTATGTCTCGCGAAAAGGTCGTAATCTTTTGGGCTACAAAGCCGAGCAAAAATGGGCCGTAGCTTTTAACCTGGTCGTCGACTAACTTTTGGAACCGCATTCCCGCATCGGTCAACATTCGGAAGCCTTCTTCCCTAATCTCCTTTGTTTTCACTTTGCCCTCGCTGGACGCAAAGTGATACTGAATTGGGCAGAATATTCGGGCGCACTTGAGATAAAACCAGTCTGTGAATGTGTCCTGCTTGTTGAAGCACAGCTCGACAACCTCAGTCACGTACTTGAACATGTCCTTTGCATTTTGAGCTTTTAAAATGGGCGCCCCTTGAATCGACAACTTTTTGAATGTTTCGCAGCACAAAGTGGCGACAAAAGTGAATATCGCTTGTCTGCTCGGGAGAACGGTTGTCGGTGCCCGAGTCCAAATGTCAACGAAGCGCTTGCTCTGTTTGGTGTAGTTCCACTTGTCCCCGGCACTGAGCTTCATGAATGCTCCTTTGAGCACCTCCCCCAAAGTGGGCAGCGAGCTGTTCACTTTGATGCAAAAGGCAACGCCCAACTGAATCGCCCGCAGCTGCACAAGCTCCGGCTCGGTTTGAACCTCGAACAAGTAGTGCTGGAGCAAATGGTCGATAAAGTCGACAGGGAGATAATTGATGTAGCGAGTCGCCATGTCCAGAGCTCCAGCCTTAAACTCAATTTCTGTGTTCTTTCCAGACTTTGAAGCCAAGTCTGGAAACTTTTCCAGGCACGTGAGCAAGTAGTCTGGGAAGAAATCGACTGGAACGTTGACCACGTTCGAGAGCAAGTAAAACTGCTGGAGAAGCTCTTTATCCTCTGCGCCAAGGGAGTTCAACGCGCCTTTCAGAAATCCCCAGTTTTCTGCAGTCGGTCGGTCTCCCAAATACTCAAACATTTTCGCCAAAACAGTTTCCTTAATTGTATGGTGGGTCTCGTTTTCCCACAGGTAGGCAAGGAGCTCTTGGTAGTCTTCAGTTTTATCAGATATTTCGCAAATTAACCGAATAGTATGTTTCTTAATCGACATGTCTCTGTCGATCAAATCTTCCTTTAGAAATTTCAAAGCTTCTCGAAGCGGTGCATGTCGGCATAATGAAGTTAGTGGTCCAATTGAGGCACCCAAGTAGTCTTCCACCACGCAAAACTTTAAGATGCATTGAAACGCGTCTCCAATGTACTGCGAGGAAGTGGATACTTGAGCCAATGATTTCACAACTGCACTGCGGATCCGGAAGTCCGTGTGGTTACTACCATCTCCCAACATGGCTGTATCTGTATCATCCTCCGGATAAAACAAGCTCACCGTGTTCAAGTAACTCTTGGCGTCCCAGAGATATGTCAGTATGAACATTGCATTTCTTCGCTCATTCCACGATGCCCCATCATCCTGAGAAATCTCGAGACAAGCTTCGACCATGCTCGCCTGGAAATGCGGAAAACCCTGGGTTTTCACTTGGATCAAAAGCTTTTTGTAAGTTTTGAACATTCTCTCGTCCAGTTTCAGCATGAACGGAAGGATGTACTGAATATGGTAGCGAATCTCTCGCGGATCTGTACTCAAAAAATGCTCCAAAACCGGGGCCAGCGGACATGTTTCAACATATTCCTTAAAATAACCCGTTTTAATTTCCGGATCTGTGCGGAGCGCTTCAACAAGGCGTTGTTGCACATTCAAATGACTAAACGATGGATCGACATAGTTGTCCGTCAGCATCTCCCTCAGACGACACACCAGCCAAGGAAACTCAGTCACAGAGAGACGATCACTCCGAGCAAGTCGTCGATTGCGGCTATTCCATTTGGAAAATGTTTCGCACAGAGTGACGATCCCAAGGCGGATCCACTGGCTCTCGTGGTCAGTCTGAACGTGAGCCTCCTCCCAGGGGAACCGAGTGCAAATCAAGTCGGTGGCGTGTCTCAAAAACTGCTTGTGCAGCTCCGGCGAGTGTCTCAGAAAGTCCCAGTCGGGAGCTCCGTACTTTTGCGTGTATTCCTTTGAAATCATCACATTCAAGTATGTGTCGATGGGCTGGTTTGTCTTCAAATTATACTCAATTATGCCTTCGAGCAGTGGCCTAAAGCAAGCCTCTCGGTTGGACCGTGCCAACTTGACAAAATCCTCTAACGCTTCCCACAACACTTCCCGGTTGAGTCGTCGATAGCTAAACTTGTCCTCGATCGATTTCAGAAACCTTTCTTTAATGGACGCACTTCCGTGAATCCAGCGACTTGACACAATTCTGGAGCAAAGGAAAAAGAGGAAAGAGAAAAACCATGAAATTCAAAGAGAAAAAAGGATTTGTAACTTTTAAAAAAACATTTATTACCTGCAAACGGCTGAAAGTGAATCTAAATCCCGATCATTTATATAGCAAGTGTAGACCAATAACTCTGCCACTTCCGTCCTGATCCGCATTTCAATTTCCTCGACAAGAATCTCTTTGAGTTTCGGGATGGACTTTTTAATCCCCATAAAAGAGTACCAGTAAGCCTCCATATATCTCTTGGACTCGTCACAGTCGGGATCTCCAAACTTGGTAACATCGCCAGTCTCAAGTTTTGTTCGGGCCACTTGTTCCCGATGTCCTAGCGGAAGTATTTCCATAATCTCTGGCGAAATAAATTCCGGGACGCCCAAAATGTCACACCGATAGTTTTCACGGAAGGCTGTGTTCAAGATTGTAAATTTCTTGATTCGCGGCAGGCTCTGGAGCCACTGGAACAAGTACGGGATCTCCCCTGGAAAACGCTCCATTTCCTCGGGGAAGAGCGCAGTGAAAAACTGCTGGAACGCTGACCTCAGGTATTTGGCCACGTGCCGCCGTCTCTTCTCCGGAATGAGCAGGGCAAACTTTTTCGCATCGACAATCAGCTTTCGATCCGTTTTAAACAGTTTTTTAGCCGCTTGCCACGTCAGTCTCGGGAGGATCTTTGTATCAAACATTTCGTAAAGTTGCCACACTTCAGTGGGACAAGTGAGCCATAAATATTTCAGGGTGAGGAGAAAGCCACTTGTCCTTCTCTGGATAATCTTGTCATGATCATACAATTTGTCCCGAATTTCACAAAACGATGTTCGGATGTAGTCCAAAGCGAGTTGACAGTCTTTCATGGCAATTCTTTTGAGAACTTGATCTGACGGGTAGAGGCGCCCATTACTGAACCGATCAATCAACCTGTCCCGGATGAACTCTGGGCTGCAGGCAGGGAGCAGCTCGGTGGCACACCTGCTCCCGTAGTTTTCATCCACCTCGGCAAAGATTTGCTGGGAGAGCTCTTCATTCTTCAAGTGCCGACCGAGCTGCTTGATAATCCGACACCGACTTGTGTAGCTGCAGAGACAGAGAATGGATCGCATGAGAAGCTCCACGTCTGTCATGTCTGATCTTCCCTCCTCAAAGATCCAAGTGAATGACAAGGCTCGTCTCACTAAAAACCTTTCCTCCATTTTGATAGTGTCCACGATGGGATCCGGCCGACGGAACTCGTGGGCGAGCTCGAGACGAAGGCGCTTCGATGTAAAGTCGGCAGTGGAAATGGTCACGAGGAGATCGTCCACTTCGTCCTCCATCAGAGTCGATGATTGATCGTCTTTCACGAACTTGACAAAACTCTTGAGCTTCATTACTTTCTCTTTTATGGGGAGCTCAGAGGAGCTCCAGAGTAACTTGAGCTCGCCGAGTTGCTCGTGGATTTCTTGGAAGAAGAAAGACGAAAACACCGACAAAAAAAAAGAGAAAGTAGATGGGAGAAAGTATAAGCAAACAATAGTGCCATAAATCGGTTAGGATTGATAAGTCAACTTACCTTCCATTACGATTACAGAGTTTTAAATCGTTTTATTGTCGAAATGACACCACCTGGACTATTCAATAAAAAATATATTGCATTTAACTTTCTCCAACTTTCTTTTCTCAGGTTTCCCTTGTTTTTTTCCCTCAAACTTTAGAAAGTTTTTATTTTTTCCTCTTTTATTGATTCGCAATAGATTTACACTTCATTTCCAAACCTTTTTTTTTTTTTGTTCAATGCTCGAAAAATAATCCCAAAAGTGCATTTAGAAAGTTTTTATCCTCAAAAATAGTTTCTTCTTGGCTGACCACTAAAAACTAGTGTTTCTCTGACTGGTCTGAATATAAATGACCAGTGTGGAGGTTTTGGTCACTGGGCTCTCAGAGAAACGAGTGGTGGTGAAAATAACTTGGAAATGGAACCTTTTTTTTCTAGCTAGAGTATCAGTTACATGTCTGTCAATAGACAGGATGTCTATAAAAAAAAGTCGAAGAACCTAATGAAAAAAATGAACCATTTATAAGCTTTTACCAGGACTGACCTTCATACAAAAACATTTTCATGGGGAAAGCATGCATAGCCAAGTTTGTCCTATAACTGACCTCACACCGCGGAATGAAGATTTATTCTCAATCAATCAATAACTGCCATAGCCCAAAAATACTTCTACCATATTAAGATTAAAATACAGATACGTATACAGTTTTGCGTACGTATATGGGTATATCTTTTAATCAGTCATTTTGCTATAACTTCCAAAAATCTCTCATAGTTGGGTAAAAGCATGCCAAAAATTTGTCTTAGTTTTTTTTACAAGTTGCCCTACGGAAAGAGAAAGGAAATGCCGTCAAAAAACACCCATGCTTGTCACATACTATTCTACCTGATTGCAGAGAAATTTCTTTTCTAGAAAGAATTTGGTTAGTAGGGTGGGTGCGGGCGATTGAAAGACATATTGACTAGGTAATTTAGCTATATGGGCAAATCACCAATTAGTTTGTTTATGATTGTTTACGCAACAACTTTGACTTTTTCCCTTTACCCTTCATCTGTGTCAAAAGTTTTATTTTTATTTACTATTGAACCGACCAATGTCACCTTTAAAAAGGGATTAGGCAATGTCAGCTAATTTTTGGATTTGGTGTTAAACTGAGTTCCATTTTGTGGAACACAATTGCTTTGCGGAGCTTTGTGACCAGCGAATTTCTGAAATAACACAGGAAATTGTCATTGTTTCTCTGCTATAAACCTTTACTACCTGTACCTGTCGAATATAAAGAAAATCCGTCGTGTAACATCATTATCGTCATTAGCGCTTTCACTCAGAGTCATAAAATATGCAATAAAAAAATAGCTCACAAAAGCAATGCAATCGCTATCCNAAAATAGCTCACAAAAGCAATGCAATCGCTATCCCAATCCACATAATATGCTGGATAGATTGATTTTCTTTGTTCTTGGTAGGACAAATAGCCAGTACTATGTAGTGTGTTCACAAAATTTTAATAGACTTTTTGTATGTGCACACCTCACCCGAAAAATGGCCGGACACATCAGGCAATGACGAATGTCACTTTATCACTGTTGGAGGTTTAGGTCCTCCTAAGTAGCAAATATCGAAACTGCTTGTCAATTTACAAATTGGCCTGTGTTGCCCAAAAGGTACTCTTACTTTGACTAATAATCTTATATGCTGAATATTGACACAATTCTTATCTTATAGATAACCGAATTGAATGATGATTTTTAGGAAAAGGTACCAAATACGTCGCAAATGCAATGTCCAAGATTATAGTAATGTTCAAAACAAGAAATAAGCCATCAACAGCGCATGTTTACGGTGCAAAGTACAAAGCAGCTTAGCAATACGCCAAGAAAAAAAAGTTTTTTTTTTCAAAGTTTCAAAGTGACCATTTGTTCACAACCCCGAAAAGAAAGTTATGTGCACGGAATAAGGTATTGCTATAATCACACTTCCAGCAATCCGGCATTTTTCCTGTTCGGACTGTACTGTAAAGAGAGAAAAGGTGTTGTTTGCTGCTTTGTTCCTTTTCGTTTCAACTTGATGTCGTGCAAAAACGCATTCAGTATTACAGTAGGCAGTTTCTACGTGTTGGGCTTGAAATTAAATGTATTATTTGACATGGAGTCAGTCGTTCCACGCAATAAAAGCTACTTTTTTTTCGTTAATGATGATTACAACGAAGAAAGTATTCGTACACAAAAGGTGAAACTTTTTTTTTTTGGTGTTGGTTGGCGAGTCGAATTGGTAAAGAATTTCTAATGGCTCAAGTCGTGCTCAAGTTATAAACGCAAGAGTGAAACAACGCTTTTAAGGCAAGGCGGAGGGTATTTGGCATGCACGACTGGAGAAAAACTCTTTGTCATGCAAGAAACGAAGAAAGGAACACGAAAACAAGCAACAAAAACTGAAACTTCAAGTTGTAGTTTTACATGCAAATTTTCGTCAACAACTAACCGGATATAAACACATATAAACACACGTTGTGTTGAACCACTGTTAGGTTACATTCATTCAAGTGTTGTAAGCTTTGGCTGTACCATGTACGAAAAGGTGCTCGACCTGCCAATGAAAAATGAAGATGACGTACGACAATCTTCCTGGGTCATCGGTCGGATTTTAAGCGTACAGTTTCGTACCTATTTTATTGCCTTACTGGGCTTGGAGAAGGTAGCGGGGATTTGACATTGACGCCCGATAACGTTCAAAATTCATTTCGATGCATAACATTTGTATGCCACCAAATAAATCATTTTTATTTTTACTCAAGTACTCAATATTATACAATTACATGATATAACGTTGCAACGCTAGAATTAAGCATTGCGAAAGGGCACCTTCAGGAACCTGACAAAATCTATGCTGTAATGTGCATACCAAGTTTCAGCTTCATAGCATAAACCGTTGTGGAGATATAGAGGTATATCCTGAAGTTTCACCTTCTGCGGGACCCCAGGGGGATGAGTTGGGGACCAAAGATTTTGGTATTTTTTATTTTTAATACCTGATATAAGGGTATCATCCCACCAAAAATGAACCAGTTTTGCCATTAAAAGAACTTCGGGCACCTCTAGGAGCCTGTGAAGGTCCTGGCCTTACACGGAGCCCCGGAACCACGGAGAGGCAAAGAAACAAGATACCGATCGACGACTATACTAACCTTATGAAGCTTTTGCTACGCAATGCTTAACAAGTCATGTAAACGCGACTTCTGCTGATGTTGGGTTTGGATACATGGTGTTTTCTTTCTCCGAGGTTGTACACAAGATAACGAGTATGCAACGAGCATTACAAAAGGTTTCAAGTTGCATTCAAATCGTATTTTTCCGTCTCAAGCACCATTTTCTGAAAATACGGGCGTACCTCGGCGCATACAAAATGCGTTTATTTTCTATTTTTCATATCTTGCACAGTTTTACTCTTTCGGTGCTTTATTCTTCAATGATAAATGACACCGAGCTAGGTTGTAGGTCGCTTTCTATCTCATTTTCTTAATGTCACATCTAAAACTCTTTCGAAGGAAAAAAGCTTGAAAGGAATTTCAACCGAAAAAAACGTAAGCACTTGAAAGAAAGATACTGCTTTCTTGTGAATACATATTTTTTTCATACCGAGACCGAGTACAAAAAAAAAAAAAGATTCATTTCCTTATGAATGGTGAAGTTTTTTGTTCGCTTTCTTTGTATTTTTTTGGGAGTTTACAGAACACCTAAACAATTATAACTCTTCTGTTGATTTTTAAGTGAGGAAGTAAAAAGCGTAGGGGAAAAGCTTTTCTTCCCAGCTTCCCAGTCAGATACAAAGAAAAGCTTCCGTAAAATAAATATTGCATTGTGAACGTGATCCTTTCCGTACTGTATTCTTTTTTCGGGTTGAAATAACATCCAAAATAGAAAAAAAAACCAAGTTTAATCCGACTAGAAAAGGTTATTGTATCTTGTCTACGAGCTAAAATAATATTTATATTGTATAAACATCGAAAGCGGTTTTTTCATGCGAGCGCCCTGTCGTTGTGTCATCGACTAAAATTGAATGTTTTTTTAAAACATTATTTTGGAACAGCAAAATATCCTACACACACAAGATTACATACATAAGTCGTTGCACTCGCTTGATTGAACGTCAACTTGCTTTCATGATCACGTCACCGTTTTCAGTGCATTTTTGCTTTGGATATCCTCCATCCTCCTGCACTTCTCTCGTTCCTCCTACACAAAGATTAGGTTTCGAAAGCATGTTTAATCTAAAATTGTTTTCTTAGCCGGCTAAAAAGAAAATGGGAAAATTTGTAGTCTCACTCAGGTAAATTTTTTAACCTATTGTTGTGGCTAGCTGCATGGAACTTTTCAAATCAACTCTAGCTGCAATTTGTAATTTTTTCAAAACATTTTTTCAAAAGGTTTCGAAAAGAAAGCAAGTTGTATAGGCCCATGTTTCCTCCCACGAAATTGTTATTATTAACATAAATACTCTCGTTTTTTTTTGAAAATTTCAGCGTGACTACTGGTTTTTTGGGCATGACTATCATTCGCTACACTGGAATAGTTAATGTTGGTGTAGGACGCATAAAAATGATTTGTTTTCGTAATCAAGCCAATGCCAAGTGTGTCCAATGCGGTTTTCCATTACCTGATTCGGCTATACACAAAAGGTATTTCAATATGAAATGAAATTGCATTATGCACAAATCTCCAAAAGCGCTTTAGGTCCATAAAACAAAAATGGTACCTCATGTTTTATGCTATACCATTTTTTACATCGAATTGTAAGTGTCACGGCCGGCCATTGAAGATTGCTACAAAAAGCTACAGGACTTTAGTATTTATGGTGATGAGTCTTGGCGCAACCACATTTTTTTGTGCCGTAAATGGGTAAAGTGATGTACTATATGGGATGCCATACTGTTTCCCAAATCACTTTGTGGATACGAGTTAGTCCACAAAGTATCATGTAAATATGTAAATTTCAAACGCTCTTTCCGAATATTATTCTCTACAGAATTTTTACCCAGTGGGTTGAGAAACGGCGAGATTTAAAAAAAAAGACCAAATGATTATGAAAAAGGTTAGCTTAATAGCTTTATGCAAATATTCTTATAAGGTCCTGGATAATTGCAAATAAAATTTCCCCTGTGAAGAAAAAAATGCCGAGTATTGCATGAAAGTGTTGTTTTTTATGAATGCTGACTAAATCAACAGCGAAAACCAACACAAAAGCGCAATAGACTTTGTGTGCACTCTATCATTATCCTCGCCATCAAACCCTCAGTCTTCAGCGATTATATCGTAAACCAAACAGATAATAAACTACTCCAGAGTAACTCACTAATTTCACCAAAGAATCCGTATGCCTGTTGTTGAGTCATGTTTAGGACATTCCTCCCAAGGTATTTTGCTGATTCATTTTCCATTCTGCCATTATTGCTGCATTCGCATGAAATCCAAATTAGCGTCGCTCTTATTTCCATTACTTTTACGCCCATGCAAACCTATTGGATATTATAATATTAATGTACTTAAAACATTATTTCCCAGTACGCAACCAGGTAGACTGGACGCTACTAAAAATACGACTGTGAGACAAGCAACAAAAAAAGCGGTGCATCATTTAAATTCTCAATTTTTTTCTCAATTTGTCCTTCATCCTTGCAGACTTTTAAAAACGCTTTTTCCAAAAAAAAGAGCTCAAAAGCATTATCATCATCGCCACATTCACAGCAAAAACCAGTCAGTATTCTTTTTCGTTCGAGGGGGAGTCGTTAGAGTTGTTTTTCTCAAGTGCTGCTGCACGACTGCATGGCCAGAGTATAATATTATGGTATATCTAGATCCTCTTTGCTTCGTGTTTCTGCTCTTTGGCTATAATATCATGGTCGTTGTACTCGGATAAAATTAGTGTGCATTCAGACTTGGCTGTGGGTAGGAATAAAAATATATACTCTGGGAAAGATGGAGTAAAACTGACAAGAAAAACTTTTTTTGTGTATGCACAAACAGCAATCTGATTGGGATTTACATATAGTAATGTATCCCGAGTGCATAAGGAGATATATACTTTAATCATGTACATAAGTTTTGTTCTTTGATCAAGACAGTGGAAAATACAAATCGTCTCAAGTGAGTAATTACTTTAAAAAAATGTTTTATACTGTTTTTTTGCTACTGTGAGTGACAAATTGAGTGATGCTATCTTTCTTATTTTGTGTTGTTGGTGCATTTATTTCTTCCAGTGAGTAAATTTTATACGGATAACTTTGTCATTGAGCTAAGCGGTATTAATATCAGCGAGTACAAAAGGTATATATTACATGTACAACTTCATAAAATATAATAAATTTATGGTATTGCATTTCTGTCAACAACATTTGTAGGTATACACACACGTGTTAGGTGAAAAGATTGCAATCTTTGGTTAAAATTGTTATGTATTCTACATATGGGACTCGGTTTATGAAACACTGTTTGCTTGTTTTCATATAACTGACGTAAAGTTTTCGTCGGCTTTGCTGTGACGAGCAGTATTATTTTGGGCAAAGTAGCGATTTTTTATCCAGATATCTTCCCGGCCATATGTATGAAAGTGCAATAACATTTTATTGATCAGAAAAGTGGCTTAATACCGGTTATACTTCCGCGGCACATGCAACACTGAGTACTGCTGACTGCCAAAAAACCTAGTCATATTATAACAATTCTCACAAGTAAACTTGCAATTTTATTTAGGAAATCCTTTTAAATTAGTTGAGTCAAGAAGGAAACACAAAAAAAAAAACTAAACTACTCCCTTCAATTGCGCCATAAATATGAATAATTTCATGACTACTCCAGCTGTACTGCTTGTCAGGCAAAGTTAGGTTGGGGGACACAACTAGCGATGAAAATGGAGTCGGCTTTTACTCCTCGAAAATTTTTTAACGTGAGAGACACACAATCTAGGGGAAAATGGAAATGAAATGAGAGCAGTAAAGTTGCTGTAAAACTGCTCCATCTCATTTCCTATTAGAGTGAATATAATGATGGGAGACGGGCAGCTATTCACAGTAGAGACAATTCTGTATCCAGCTCTAGCCGAACATATCATTTCATGAGCCTGCAGTTTTCTCTTTCCCTCCCTTGTCTCTCCTGCAGTGGAGAAAAGCGATATGTATAGGAAAACCGGCTTTCTTTGTCCTTTTCTCTTCTCGTCAACATCCACACACGTATTTTTCTCTTACATAAAATATTTTCGCTTTCCCTACATGACGAAGATAAGCTTTTCCCCATAAAAAAAAGCTTTGAAAATGAGTACGTTGATGCTCACACTGCCTCTCCTAGCTGATAGGGAACATCCATTGTGCACACACTAGAGACAAAATAGTCAAGCCAAAGTGTGTGCTTGTTAGGGATAGTCGAATAGAGAAAAAACAAACGAAAAATAATAGCAGCATTTATGAAATAGGTAAATACTACACTTTAGTTTGGAAGAAGCGGACTGACAGTGAAGGCAGAATATATTTGGTAAAATACCAGGCTAAATGTAGCGAGATCCTTTTCCCAACAGCGGGGGATGTTCTTTGGAAAACAAACAGAAATTGAAGGACACAAGAGGCACAGTAAAAGAATATAAGTACCATTTAGAATATAAGAATTTATTTTTTGAAGTGATACCATTGATGCGTAGCCCATCATCATATTGAGTTCCTGAAACGGAGTTGTACAATATTGTTTGTGTAAAAACAACATGCGGTCTACGTCTAAAATGATATAAAATAAAATAAACAACGTAAAAAAATAAGGAAAAATGAGAGCTACTTTTAGATTATGTTTATTTGCCTTGTACTAGACTACCTATACGCTAGGAACTTGTTCTTTGCAGATGTTGGATGTGTTTTATCTAGAAGGCATTCATGAATTCATTGGATTTGACAGTGTCATACAAAATCTGTGGGTGGCGATGGCAGGCTACACACACGTTCTTGACGGAAATATAGATTTCGGTAGAAGAGAACGTAGGAAATCTTTGAATCAAAGCAAGTCATCCAGCTTTCCTGGATTCTGACAGCTTTCGATTTTCATCAAGGAAAAAGCCTCGTTAGATCTTTTTCTCTGGTGCACTTCATCCCACGCTTGACAGTGACGGTAAAGAAGGTGACAGTGTGCAGCAACGGTAAAATGCTTTAAAAAATCGATGTAACGTGAAGTCAATAAAACGAATAAATGTTGCAAAGGCCCATTTTGGAAATAACAGATAGCATCAATCTGAAAACAAGCATTAGAGAGAAAACAAAGGTGAACCCTTTGAGAATTACTTACTACCTAGGATAGTTATCAGATCAGAAAAATAATATGGCATAGTGCATGTGGTGGGATTGCGATTGAATGAAATAATCGACTATTCCCAAAGAGTTACTCTAACCAATTCAATGGCGTGATCGATTTCATCTTTGATTTCGATACTCAGTTTCATACCCCGATAATGTCTACGAAGCGAACCTCAAACCCTTGTGATATGATAATGCGCCGCTCTCGCCCCGTCTTTAACTGAATAGTAAAAAGAAACTACTCAAGTAAAATTTATTCCCATATATTACCAAAACTTCATACATTTTCCTTCCACACGGAGGAATAGGATTCTTTTAAGTATTCCCCTCGCTGTCAGCATTGCTATTAGATTGTAGATCTCAAATGTAAAACGATATAGCCACGTTTTTCCACAATTCTATCTGCAAATAGACCGCTTTACCACACAGCTTTTAACCTTTTTTCATACTTTCCTTACAAGAAAAGAAGGCAAAAAAAAGAAAGAAAAGTTTTGGGTTTTTTCGTGAACTGAAAGTTTATTAGCTTTCTCTTTCGTACTAGTAAGAAAATACTCACACGCAGACTCAATTGTCTGTTGAAAAACTAGTCTCACACGCACGTAGGTAATGTGTGTAGTTTATATCTAGACCAGTTCAATGTCCTATGAATAAAGATTTAAGGATCTTTTCCGACCAAAATATATGGTCTGTCCTGTCATATATCGGCTCTAAAGTGAATGAACGTTATCGGAAATAGTTTGGTAAAACGGATACCCATGTTTCCAACTCACAACACGTCGTAAATTTATCTTCGGTAAAATATTGTGGAGTAAATAAGTAATGCACAGTTTTCATTGATAGGAACTGAGCTGTGGGCTTTGAACTCGGTAAAAGTGCATATATTTACTAATGACGAGGCTGATTGCTAAAACTATTAAATAAAAGTTAAATAGCCTTTTATTTACCTTCAAACTATAAACGATAGGTTTTCTTTTTCAATTATAGGAGCCTATATGCATCGTTCCATCTTTTGTAGAGCTAGGAATTATTTTTATGTGGTTGCTAAATTGTGTCGAGTAAGCAGCTAAATCTATTCCTTATTCATAGCGTGTCCTTTTTCAACGAACCATTTTACTTTCAATTGTTTCCGGTTACTGTGACCGAAATTATAACTTTAAACCTGAGATGTCAGTGAGCTTGGTGTACTACGACACCATCTGAATTTTTTTTTCTTGAAATACTTTATTTTGTATTGTTTTT
>VICI01001824.1:0-19655 GCA_019593645.1 Akabosia matsudoensis | reverse complement strand
CAGAAAAATACATTAAAAACTAGCAGTTTTCTGCTTGCTGCGCCTCTGTGTGAAGGCACCTTAATATGATGCCTTTTAAAACATCAGGACGACAAAAAAGTAAACAACTTTACATAGTTTTGCTTAGTTGTTTTATTTACAATTTAAATAAACGATTAACGCAATGCCAGTCCCTAAAAATCGCTCATCAATCCATCAATACAGTTTCTACAGTTTATAACTATATCAATGTAACTTTCACGTTCGGTCTGACTTTTTTCTAGAATAAGTAGCATTCGCTTTAAGTTATGCGTAATAATGAGTAATGGCGAGAAGCAAAGATTGTTTGTAAATGCGCCAAGTGTTTACGCATAAATCGCATATCCAAAACGAAAAAATCGTGGCTCGGTACTTCTTTTTTTCAAATCTTTGCGTAAAGTAATCTAATAAAAAGAAACGAACAAGACTGCCAACAAAAAATAAATTATACAGCGGCTCTTATTCATCATTTCACTCGATTTTCCCAGTTGCTGCTGCAACAGCTTTTCTGCTCTGCTCTTCAATCTCCTTCCTCCTAAGATGAACTCTGCAATTTAATTTTTTGTTTTCCTTTGCAAGAACGCGCTTATATGGCTTGTGTTTATAACAAAACAGAATTGTTGGCGACACTTCAATCATACTAATCATATTTTCCGTCTCAAATAACCACTCTGTCCACTATGTTTCATGTTATTTAACTTTTTCTTGATTTAAAATTATTATCAATATGTGTAGCTCGAAAATTGCATCCATTTGTAAAATATAATGGTCAGCCTAATAAAAACTTTTGTAAACTATAAACAACAAACATATTATTATTATATGCATCAAGTTTCAAGTTATCGGGTACATCACGAACTACACATTGCAATAAAATACAACAGAATATTGCAGGGTGGACAAAAATATCTTGCATGTATGCTAGTTGACTCATCTTCAGCGCTCACAAACTTTGTCTTCCTTTTGTTCGTATTTTGCTATATTCTTTAGAGCAATAATAAGATCAAAAGATCACTTTTGACTAACCCCAAATTACGCAGATACATATATCGTGAGGATGATATAGCTCAATTTTTTAATTTGCCAGTTTGGTAGTTGTAAAAACTAGCGTCCACAACGAAATGCACGCAAGTTATTTTAAAGGTCTGAACGTAGTCTGTATATATGATTTGTTTCTCAGCTTAAACATGTACAAGTGGCGATCGAGAGAAAAAAATAACTTACTTTGTTGATGAGAATTATTGTCTCTTGACATTTGGAGTCCGGACTTGTTTTTACTATGCATATTGTAAAATAATGCTGGGCATGTGCAGTAGTAGTGATGATTAAAAAGGAGGCAGTTAACAAAATCTGAGATTCAGAAAGAAACAGGCTATCAGAGAGGTTGCATCCTCTGACTGACCAGTGGTGTCCGTTTATAATAAACGCTTTCAATCAGCAGAAAACGAAAATATTTCATTTAAAAAGTACTCTTGTGACCACTTCCAAGTTACAAGAAATTGAATCTGTAAAATAAGAACGTCAATTGTGATTACGGTTACTACAAGTAAGCATAATGCATGGCAAGTGGATAAGAAGGGAGATCAAAGGGGCAACTGAGTTGGTCGCAGGTCGGATAATCTTGACTGGACAGAGGAAAAAATAGCAGACGCGACAAAAAAATTCATCGATAAGGAAAGAAAGATATTCCAAAGAAAGTCATCGATAAAAAGTAAAACCGAATGAAAAGTGGAAAAGTCAGGATTTGAAAACTGACAACTGACATCAATGAACATTTGCGTATGCATACTACAAGTGACCTTGTTGACCTGTGACTCCTTGTTAATAATGTGTCAAAATTAGGTTATCTATTCTTCAGAACGCTTTTGAGAAGAATATCGAAGCATCAAAGAGTTGCGGAAAAGGCAATTTTTCTATAGCATTGGAGTTCATTTGTCGTTTCTAAATAGTATCTGCTAAAATGGTAGCGATTGACAAAATAGAAACCCCGCTGGGACAGAAGAGTACAGCAATTAATGCAATCCTTAATTCGAAAAGCGTTTTAAATTGCGGAAATTGTTTGGCAGTAAATTGTGGTGACAAATGTGGAGAATTGGTTGTAGTGCCATTAGAAGAAAATCGGAAAGAGGTTCACAATGATAACGTCTAAGAATCCCACGAAGGCAGCAACCCATTCCAGGAAGTGTAATTTCATAGTCCAGTATTTCAAAAAGAAGAGCCAGACTTGGAATCGAAATCAGTTCGTTACCATTTCCGTACTATCATTTGTTGAATTTTTTGCTGCTGCTGTAATCTCGATTCAAGCACCTTTTTACCCGGACGTGGTGAGATGTCAAAATATAAAAGGAATTTTATTACTTGACAAATCAAATACAACGAATTCTTTTACAAAAACTTACAGGCTAGTAAGAAAGGGGCTGAGGCATACGAGTATGGTATCGTTTTTGGTATTTTCGAGTTAGTTGTCTTCCTGTCCTCGCCAGTATATGGGGCAAAGGTGAGTTTTTGTGAGTAGCTTAACCCTGACATTTGTTGAAAACAAGGAATTTTCATAAACTTTTAGATGGACGTATTAGGACCACGACGAGTGTTCAACTGGGGCATTCTTACTACTGGAATTTGTTGTGTTGTCTTTGGGTGAGCCAATAAAAATTTAATAGCACATTGAACTTGTTGACATGTTATACAAACGCGTGTACTTTATGATTCGCTTAATTTTCCGCCTGGACAACTGCAAAGTTGTACGTGCTCCTGTGTATTGTCGATTAATATGTCATCCTTAATAATTGTAGACTACTTGACTCAATTGAAGGTCGAGCTCCATTCATATGGTCATGTCTGGTTGTTCGTATTGTGGAGGCACTGGGTGATGGTACGTTCGACACAAGAATTTTTTTTTTGCATGAAAATGAAATTGGCTGAAAAGGTGAAATGAAGAAAAAGAATTTTAAAAACTATTGTAGCTGCGTTTGACACGGCATCTTTTACTATAATTGCGATGGAGTTTCCCGACTCAGTTGCAACAAGCTTTGTAAGTTTGAGAACTGTCGTAGTTTTATGCAAACATTCATGTTAATGTACGTAATGACTTCAATATTCTCGATTCTGTATGACAGTCTATTTTGGAAATTTGGTTCGGATTGGGTCTCATAATTGGACCAACTTTAGGCGGGGCGCTTTATGAAGTAAGTTGAAGTGTTTTAAGAATCATATTAACAGTAATAGTCAATGAAAGTCTTGCAGTCTTGTGATAATGATACTGAAACCCGAAATCTATGCACAGATTGGTGGTTACCGGTTGCCTTTTCTTACCATGGGAGGGTGCTTGTTTCTCTCTGCTATTTGCAACGTATTTGTTCCTCCCTGAGCCGCGCCTTAGGAAGAAACAGCCCCTTCAAAAACCATTAAATTCTTCAAGTGGTACACTAAGCAGTGAAGTTTCCGAACCACAGTCGGAACATGTGACCCCCAGAGGCGGATATCAAATGTTTAAAATGCTGAAGATTCCAGTTATCATGATGACAGCGTACAGTATTGTTGCTGCCACTGCGGGAGTGGGTTTTCTTTCGGCTAATTTGGATCAGCACTTAAAGCCGGTTAGTTAACTCTCTACTACTTTGAAGATTCCAGTCATCATGATGACAGCGTACAGTATTGTTGCTGCCACTGCGGGAGTGGGTTTTCTTTCGGCTAATTTGGATCAGCACTTAAAGCCGGTTAGTTAACTCTCTACTACTACACTACACTGCAGCAACACGTGTACCCGTAATGATAAATGAACTGTTTTTGTTCATTTTACAGTTTGAGCTTAACAAGTTTGCAGTCGGTGCTGTATTTGTTACAAATGGTGGTGTGTACGCGATTACTGCTCCAGCCTGGGGATGGATTTGCGACCATACAGATTACCAAAAAGTTATTACATTTACAGGAACAATATTTACTATCTCTGGGTTTGTCCTAATAGGCCCTGTACCATTTTTTCCATTCGAAACGTAATAGATCAGAAAATTTAAACTTTACGCTGACTCGTCCAGATTATAATATTTTCACTATGAATTTTTCTCAGGTCCATTCTTATGTCCTGCATTGGTCTTTCACTATTCGGATTCGGATTGGCGGCTACCTTAGTTTCAGCCTTCCTACAAATCCTCAATGACGCAATGTAAGGGTAAAATTAAAAACGGGATTAGTTGCATGATATTTTAGCTTCAGCATAACCAAAGCAATGTGTCGTATAAAATGATTTTCAGAGCATTCGGGTATCCAGATGACATTTCTACATATGGACTTGTTTCCGGCCTCTGGACGTCTATGAGTGCGCTTGGGTACTGTATCGGTCCATCTATTGGAGGCGTTTCCGTCCATTTAAGCGACTTTAAATGGTCCTCTCTCCTCATTATTGGAGGGCAACTTATTCTCGTAAGCTTTGAATGTAAAAGAATACCTTCACATGGGAAATCGACGAAAAATCTAATCATTATATTTATGAATAAAGCTCGTGATGCTCACTGGCTATTACTTCACGCGCGGAGGGCACATAGTTCCTCGCACTCAACTCTCACGCTCAGTCGCAGATGTGGAATCTACTGATGCTTATGGTTCCAAGATTACCGATTTTGAAAAGCCTTTCAGTACTGCAGTTCCATGAACTAACTACTGCCTCGTCTCTAGTCGATTTAATAGCTAAAATCTTCTTTTTTAAAGCGTTTTGTAGCCTTTTGTCGTAATGTCTTGTAAGTAATAGACAAAGTATGATTCTCATAGTTGTAGCGGTTGTTACGTTATGTGGTAAAGTGTGAAAAATACATTTGCTAAACCAGTACAATAAATAATAACGATTACTCACGGATGCTGTCAAACTTAAATTATGAAACGAACTTTCAACATAAAATTGAAGACAAGTCCCGGAATCCTTAATGATACAGCTCGCGCAGACCCGAAAGAAAGATTCATTGTACGTAACGCATGTGCTCCTATCCTATCTGGTGCTTTCATGGTGAAAGCTCTCGGTCTCGACACATACACCTGATAAAAATATCAACTGAGCAGTTATCATCGCATTTGCTATCAACGAAGATCCTCATTTTGGAATCATATACGACACAAATAAATTACATAATATTACAATGAGAATGAAAGGTCATTAGTTTCATGGGTTGAATTGAGAATATAAGCAAGAAATGGAAAATCCACTAGCTGAGAATGTAAATGTGTAGTAATGTCGCGTGTTGTAAAATATAATTTGTCAAATCACTCCTTTTGGACAATATAATACACCATTCTCTATCAAATTAGTTACATAATGTTACATGAAGCCATGTAACGTGACGTAGCAAAGTTTGACATGTTTCTAATCCTGATCCTGACTTCGTATTTAAAATGATGCTGGAAAGCCACAATGGCATAGTAGTTATTTCCAGTTGTGTATACAGTTTTCTGAGGCCAATAACCAGACGACATCGTTTCTTCTTCTTACATGTTTGAAATGATTGATTGAGGAATTTTCGTGTGAAACAGTTTTGAGAAATAGTTTTCATCTTGCCCCAGCGTTAAAGTGTGAGATGTTAGGAAATAAATATTCAACCAATCCTATTGCAAAAATGCAGACACGTTCAATTATGAAAGGAAATAGAAATTCACCAATTACTTTTATCAAGAAAGTCCATGTGCTGAACAGTGTCCGAGAGTGGACATCTAAAAATAGTCAATTCTCAACTATACTGATTCTGTCTATCGTTGAGTTTTTTGCAGCAACGGTGATTTCTATTCAAGCTCCCTTTTACCCAGAAGTTGTAAGGCATTTGCAAAGTATTGTATAATTAATAATTTTATAATACGATAAGCGTACTTACAATTTAGTACTTAAAGAGTTTTTATTCATTTATAATAATTAGGCCCGAGGGAAAGGCGCATCGGCAAGTGAGTATGGACTTGTCTTTGGTATTTTCGAACTCGCTGTTTTCGTATTATCTCCAATACTAGGTGCCAAGGTTAGATTAGTTTGATTAAAATTATATTGAAGAGACGAAAGCGATTAAATTTTATTTCTCATATCTCATGTACAACGTAGATGGATGTACTAGGGCCCAGACGAGTGTTTAATTGGGGAATTCTTACCTCTGGAATTTGTTGCGTTGTTTTTGGGTAAGCTATTACCTAAGCCTTTGTGAATCCTTTTATTACTTAGGAAAAAATTAAATTGATGTGTACTCTCATAGATTATTAGACGGTGCGGTTGATAACCGAGCAATTTTTATCTCGTGCTCTCTAGCCGTCCGAGCATTAGAAGCGGTTGGTGCAGCTGCCTTTGACACAGCCTCATTTACGATAATTGCCATCCAGTTTCCTGATTCAGTTGCCACCAGTTTTGTAAGTTTGACTATGAAATTTATGAATGAACAGAACGGAAAATGACTGCGAACTACTATCCTCACAGAGTACTCTAGAGATATGCTATGGACTGGGTCTCATCATTGGTCCAACTATCGGCGGCATTTTGTATCAGGTATACGCATTCTCTTTGCTTCAATCGCAGTCTCCACTACGTCTGGAGGAAAAAATAGTTACGGTGTAAAATTACATTTATTTTTATTTGAAAAATTTTCCCACTTCAGATTGGAGGGTACAAATTACCTTTCTTTGCAATGGGAGGAATGCTTTTCATATCTGCTATCTTCGCCCATCTTCTGCTCCCGGAACCAAGTACCAAAGAAAAACCAAGGAGGCATCGAAAAAATTCAGAATCCAATCCGCAGACTCAAGCATCTCATGGAGGTCTCGGAATGTTCAAAGTTTTACGAATTCCAGTAGTAGCAATGACTGCATTCAGCATTGTTGCTGCCACTGCTGGAGTAGGTTTTATTTCAGGGAATTTAGACTACCATTTAGAGCCATTTCATTTGAACAAGTTTGCGCTGGGCGTTGTTTTCGTAATGAATGGTGGAGTTTATGCCATTACTGCGCCAGTTTGGGGA
Organism: Akabosia matsudoensis; assembly: GCA_019593645.1. Classification (NCBI taxonomy): domain Eukaryota; kingdom Metazoa; phylum Arthropoda; class Collembola; order Entomobryomorpha; family Paronellidae; genus Akabosia; species Akabosia matsudoensis. The sequence goes on along the minus strand of VICI01001824.1, from coordinate 12,663 downwards.
TGGATATGCGATAGGATATCGAACCTAAAGGTGATAACTTTTGTTGGCTCAATTTTCATCATCGTTGGATACATATTTATTGGACCTGTTCCCTACTTTCCATACGAGACGTAATATCCGTTGCGTTAATTTATAATATCAATTCATTCGGACACTAACCAGACATCTTCAATTCTGTGCCTCTCGATTTTTTTTAGCTCTGTCGAGATGTCATCGACAGGACTGGCTCTATTCGGATTTGGGTTTGCTGCAACGCAGGTCTCTGCATTCATTCAGTTGTTGAATGATGCTATGTAAGTTTAACCTCAAATATGACGCAATATCTACCCTCCACGCGACGAACATTAAGCGCGTGACCTGTCTATCGTAGAGATATGAATTACTTTACTAGTATAACGTACGTATAAAACTCTAGAGCTCATGGATACCCAGATGATGTTTCAACATACGGCTTAGTATCGGGTTTATGGACGTCTATGAGTGCCCTTGGGTACTTTATCGGTCCCACTCTTGGTGGAGTAGCCGTGGACCTGGTCGGCTTCAGGAATGCATCACTGCTGGTTATCGCTTTTGCGGCCACCGTGGTAAGTACCAAAAGATCGAGCATGTGTATTCCGAAAGAGTCATGGTTTTCAGTGAAAGTTGTTTCTGTGATAGCTACTCTCGCTTTCCTGCTACTTTGCTCTTGGATTGGTTCGAGAAAGAAAACGTCCTCAAGTTGACAACATTGATACTGACTCAGTGAGTGATTGCAAAAACGGACCAGACGACTTTTTCAAATCCATTCCACTCAGTATAGTTGACGATGATCCCAAAGTTTACCAAGTATAGTTGTAAGTATGGTATACCAATAGACCCGTAAATATTTTTGTTCACACTCATCCACCCGGTTAAGAGTAAAAAAAAACATTACGACTACTTAGGCGGATTTTTATTGAAAAATAGCACAAATCGTTACAAAATGGTATTATTTTATATTTGTATACTATTATGCCCAAATTACCCCTCTTCCTCTCGAATGATACCCAACCTTGTTGCCACTAATTTAACGGAGCTGATGACTTCTTCCTGTACTAAATTGAAGCTCATGGCAAGAAGAGAAATGCCAAAAAGTAAATACAAAGAGCATAATGCAATGCTCATCTAGATTACGAAAACGGACCGCATAAGCATTTTTACTAGATAATAAGTATTAAAGTGTGTCTTAATACCTGGGAGCCATCATTTTGTACTTTTTGAGCTGGTACGAAATCCCCAAATCCAATGGTGGTCAATGTGATAAAGCAAAAATAAGCTGAATCGAGAAAGTTCCATCCTTCCCAACCGCTGAATGTGAAGGCTCCAAACAAAATGTAGCTTAGGACAAGAACAACACATAGCCAAATGGGGACAGGCCGATTTTTCGGGATATCATCACTTCCGTATACAATATAGTCTTCAACGACATCCTCTTCCCAATAATCACCGGGTACCTAAAAAAAGATAAACTTGACATTATCTTCCCCATAAAATGTTTGTACATCTCTTGATATTTTCAGGCATATCAATTGCAGTAAAAACTTCATGATGCACAGTTATTTTATAGAAGCAACAAATTGAAATTAAAACCACATTGCAAAACCCGCTCTATGAATATTGACTAAACTCACTAATTCTTTCATGCATGAAAATACCTATATCCCTGTCGCATACCCCCTCCCCTAAAACTTAAACAGGTTTTGAAACGGTTGTGAACAATCATCACGATGGTCATAGTTGTTTCGTTCTGTATACATATAATATCAGGCTGTGTGTCCGTTTGCTTAAGCGACAAACATACGACAGCGAAGGAATTCCCCTTGAAACTGACGTGCCAAATTTCCCTAGACTTTACTTCGAAACTGTTTCGAAGATGAACGAGATCGGCAAAAGCATCAAGTAGAAGCAATTCTGCTTCACTTGGAAAGATGAACATTCAGCACAAGGTCGTCCTGTAACCATTCTGATCAAAAATTGCTGCAGGGAGAGTGGCTTGAGAAAAAAAAACCATTTCATTATGCTTATGAATAGTTTAAACTTGTTGCCGAAACAAAAAACAGTTTTTCTTTCTCAGAATGAATCAATCAAGTGCAGATTTCGTGGTACATATTGAAATGTACATGTAATGTACCTTATAACGCCTGAGTATGCGAGCAAGTGGACTGGACCAGTTTGCAGAATTGATTCGTATAAACACTAACGTGAAGATGAGGATATTTTTATTAAGATCATCTTCAGTTCTTCTGCCTTTCATTTCAATCTCAGATTCGCTCTTAGATTCTATAACGCTGGATGCTCTAAGTAACGTTCCTGTAACGCGCGAACAAAAATGGTGGAAGAAACAGATAGAAATAGCCCTGATTTGCAATCTGAAGCTGAAGTGACAAGTGGGGATACGGTTGACATTGAAAGCGGCAAAGTGCCAGAAAGTGAATCACCAAAGATAAAGTTGGCGACTGATAAAATTGTAGCCAATGCCGTTAGTATTGACGTGATAAATCCCCTGAAACGACACGACAGTGAAGTAAGCAATACCGATGAGTACTCAAACATTTTCCCAAAGAATGGTACTCCGGAGAGAACGTGTCCTAAGTCGAAAAGGGAAAATATGCTATCCAAATACGTTCGAAGAAAAACGGCTGGGTTCACAAGAAGCCAGATTGCTATTTTGTGCATATTTCCGTTTGTTGAGTTTTTTGCGGCCACCGTGATATCCCTTCAGGGTCCGTTTTACACAGATGTGGTAAGCATTTTATTCTAGATGGAATACTGCGGGTGAGAATTTAAAAGGAATTAAACCTGTCTAGGCTCAGCAAAAAGGGGCAACATTAACCGAATCTGGCTTGGTTTTCGGTGTATTCGAAGCAGGTGTATTTATAATGGCACCAATATTTGGAGCGAAAATGAGCCAGTTTAACCCTCACAGGCTATTCAATTATGGAATATTCACGACAAGTGCAACGTGCATGTTATTCGGGTAACTACAAATTGAACAAATTGCATGAATCACTTTTCAATGAATGCTAAAAAAATTTGGCTTTGCCGAACTATGCAGATTTGTAAATCATATCAACGACAGGACAACCTTCATTTTTATGTCATTGTTCATCCGAGTTATAGAGTCAATCGGTAATCCTCATGCAAATAAGTCATCTTAAAAAGTGTGCATTCATGTTAGCAAGAATCTGTGTAATTTTCTAGGGGATGCTGCTTTTGTGACTGCTTCTTTTTCTATAATAGCTGCAGAGTTTCCAGACTCCGTCGCGACAACCTTTGTACGTAAGACCATAGTTAATTGAAATAAAAGAGTTTGTATGACTTTTGCCTTTGCTGAGAAAAATTGTAATTGACACTTGAATAGGCGACAATGGAGACATTTTACGGCTTTGGACTAATTGCTGGACCAACCGTTGGAGGAGCTCTTTTCAAAGTAAGCAAGCATTCAACCTCAACTCACTCTTTGTAAAATTAAAAAAGCTACGAAGGTCTCAACTATGATCGTATATGCCAATTACGTACCAGTTTTAATAATAGGTCGTAACTTTTAACTTTTAGCTTGGTGGATTCACCCTTCCTTTCCTAGTTATGGGCGCACTTTTGTTCATATGTGCAATTGCCACGTTCGCTTATATCACGAATGTATCCAAGGCATCAATTGATGATATAGTGTCAAGTAGCAGCTTCGAGATGTTCCATATGCTCAAGATTCCAGACATTTGTCTGACGGCTTTTGGAACGTTTGCAGCAGCGACTGGAATTGGATTTTTAAACAACGGTTTACAACATCACTTGTCCCAATTTAATCTAGACCCTTTTCAAGTCGGTTGTATCTTCATGCTGAACGGAGGCGTGTACGCGTTATCCGCACCTCTATGGGGAATGTTATGTGACAAATCCAAGCAATTGAAAACTTTTTTGGTTTATGGTGCTGCTCTGACGATCTTCGGATTTGCGCTGATTGGACCAATCCCAGTATCGACACTCCAACCGTAATCAAGCACTTTTGCACACATGCGAAATACATTCATGCAAGGATTTGCAATGTAACATGTGTCAACTTTACTTTCCAACAGATCACTCCTAAGCATTTGTATTGGACTAGTCATATTTGGACTTGGATTAGGTTCAACTCTTGTGTCGGCGTTTCTGCAATTTTTACATGATGCAATGTAAGATAACCGAACTAGCGTTTTTACCATTTACCGCAACTGTATTACTTTTCGCCCGTTATAAACTAACATTTTGATTGTGTTTAGGGCCAATGGCTACTCAGAAGATGTCAGAACCCATGGCCTAGTGTCAGGGCTATGGACGTCTATGACTGCACTAGGATTTTTTGTCGGTCCGACAGTCGGTGGTGTTCTGGGCGATCTTGCTGGATTCCGGTGGGCATCTATGTTCATTGTATTTGAACATTTTATTTTGGTATGAACTTTAAACCCAGCCAAGCTATTCATATAAATTAGTAACCATTTTATTCAGAACTTGACTTTCAAACATTTTAATTTTCTCCGCAGCTTCTTCTCCTCATCTTGTTCTTCCGTAGCGTACTAAAATCATTACCACCAAATGAAACCAGTACAGACAACATGGATGATGTTGTCATCACGTATGAAGTTAAAATGAGTACACCTATGCCTCAACCCAGAAGGAAAAAGTCCAGTGTGGTTCCATTAGAAACAGACGAAGCTAGCTCCGAATCTATTCCAAGTGTACCACCCCTAGTCGCAGATACCGAACCTGATGCAGACAAAATACCGAACCCGACTACTTCAGGCACAGTAGAACCACAGTGCCCTTCTTCCTCCGTAGCTTGTGGTACCACCAACTCTGGTTTTGTATCAGAATGACACCTTGATTGCGAACAGCCCGTTTCATTCATTAAGGAGAATGTAACATAAATAGCAGCACACAATGATCTCTAACTATTCTCCTCCCAAAAATTACTTTTTTTGCTCAGTAATAAATTGACTTGACACTTTTTTATACGATTAAATGAAATGATTGAGGCATTTCAATTAGTAATCGAAAAACATTTGAACTTACAAATAATTCCGGCTGCCTAATCATCACTGGGGGTGGAGGGCCACGACGAATCTCACTCTCATCTGAAATAACAGGCACATCCTCCGCATACCTGTTGCATAACACTGGCATATTGAAACGTTCGCCTGCACGACCGCCTCCTCCCGACATCACATCAGCCGGCTCGGCTGAACGGGTGGATCTCTGTGTATTAACNCATACCTGTTGCATAACACTGGCATATTGAAACGTTCGCCTGCACGACCGCCTCCTCCCGACATCACATCAGCCGGCTCGGCTGAACGGGTGGATCTCTGTGTATTAACGAAATACGAATTAATTTACAGACAGGTACAACATACAATGGGAAGCTTATAACCATCTTTATATTTGATAACCCTCATACATCACTCTTGCAAAAAGTTATGAAATACTCCCACAACTAAATTTTCAAACAATGACACAACACCTTGAGCATATACTAATTCATTTTCAAAGTAATTTCCAACTTCCTTGTGAAGGCCATTGCCTCATCAAATATTTCGAAAAAAAGTTAAATATGGGTATAACGTTCTAAATTTCCTATAAAAAGAAAACCAGAAATATGCATAAAGACAAAACTGTTTGTTTTCATAAAGTATAAGCAAAATCGACAACGTCTAAAAACCGTAGATTGCGGTTTCATTTTCCTTGAGGTATTGCTTAAGACTCCTACTCAGCCCAGCGTTATTCATCATTACACTGACCTCGCAAAGGTATTACAATGTGACTTTAGGAAACATGGAGTTTACCATTTTTAGGATTTTTAATGCTTAATTTATGCGCAAACACGCCAAATAAACTGCCTATTTCAACGTAAAATAGATCTGGGACAGTGACCAATATATTTTATTCTGCAGTGACGCATTTATTGAGGTGTCTTGTAGAAGGTTCTCGTGTTTAATAAGCAGGGATCTTGAAGATATCCCAATAAAACATTTTGTAGAGTAGGTAAGTTAACTTGAGTGCAAGTGTGATCGACTTCCTTTTAGGGTGCATAAGGTAATGCATAAACATTTTTTACGTGCAGTAATAAGCGTAAGAAAATTGAAGCATCAACAATAGAATTCTACATTTGGCGCTGTTGACGCCTTGATAAAGTCCCAAAAGCATTTCAGGAAGCATGAAGGAAGATGGTAACAATAGGATTCAAGCAGATTCTTTATTACGCAATCTTACCTGTCGATTCCTTTGATGATGGCGAATGAACTGTTGAGGAGGCTGAGGCTCCATGATTTGTAAGTGTCTAGCTGCAGCTGAGTGCGTATTAAGTCCACCAGAAGAACCGGACATTGATTTAGGAACATTTTGGATCCCCGCAACTGACGAAGATTTAGAAAATGGGGCCCTTCGAACATCCTCATCTGAATGAGCTCTTCTGTAGGGAGTTAAAACTCGCGTGAAGTGTTTTGCTACACGTTTAAGTTTTTCATAGCTACACTTCCAAAATATTATGCTAATAATTGTTGTTTAATTCGTCAGTTTTGTTCTTTGAGCCTAAAGGTATGTTGAATATTATGTTAAAATACTTGCCTAAAGTGAGATTCATTATATTGATAATATAGCTGAGTCTGAATAAGCGGAATCGGCAGAGCGTTGCGAGGTCCTTGCTGACCTCCTCATGGACGATGAGGTAGATCTCTTTAACCCTCGCGGGTGATTACTAAAAAAAGTATACACAATTTGTACATTTTTTGGGGTGGATGCGGATCTCCTTGTTATGAAATTGTTAGTGTTTACTTCAAGCTTCGTTTACTATCCAGTTACAGTTATCGCCTAACATAAATCATTGTTCTACATAGTTATAGCAAGCCTCCGCCATGGAAAATAAGGCATAGGTCCCTGTGAAGCCATTTTTGAAGCGATTCTCAATCTAAGTCCAAAACGACGATATGAAAGATGTCATACCTTGCATACTTTACAGCTCCTGGTGTGCGAAGACTTCGTGATCGACGGAATGTACTTGCCGGATGACGCCTTATAATGACGCGGGGTCTTCTTGTACACATGTAGCAACATACCTGAAATAAATTTGTACTAGTTACGACGAGCTCACAAAGACAATGCTCTCACTTTCGTGTAAGCTTACTTTCCAGTATACAAATCGGAATGCATTTGCTAAGAAATCTCCTGAAATTATAAATAAATTTGATATTAACTGATTTGAAGAATGTCATTGTTTTTACTTAATTTCAAAATAAATTTACATATACCTATGTGGGATAGGCAAAGGAGCATCAATGGTATTCCGAGAATGGCATAAAAAATTGTTACCACCTTTCCCCAAACAGTCTTCGGTGATATATGACCGTATCCTGAAATACACAAAGTGAGAGTTTGAAGTACCTCTCCAATCTCCAGTTCATGTAGGTATTATTTTATAGATATGAATTTATTAGTATATTTTTTATAATATAATATAGCCTTCAAAATCACTTCCTTTGACCTTTCTATAGCACTCAAAACCCTTTATGTTATTCATCTATCAAAAGCAAAATGTTTTGATTTTGTCATTTTCCCACTCTCATGCATACATCGCGTATATCTATTGTCTACCGAAGCATTTACCCAACAATCATCAAAGTTTCTGTTACACTTCTGAACCCGACCTCAGGAATACTCCCACGAGATATTTGCAACAGTATCAATAATCTCATACAACTAATTTTATTTATTACTTATTTACTAAACGCACCACACCTGTCATTAGTCTCAGGCAACGAAAAACATTCACTGATTTTCGCATTTATTACGTTTGTCATTTATAGGCGCTTACTTGGAGGAAATTAATTGAAGATGAAGGCATTCTCGAACACGACTATTCAAGCTTCATGAGAACTAATGTTACAAACCCTATACTACCCAAGCTAAGTTCTTCAAACTATGCTGTTTGAATTGATAAACTATTTCATAACAATCTGCCTGTCTACAATAAGTAAGCTTATTTGCTCGCTGCCGTACCTTGGTGGACCATAATAGGTCAGAGCCGTTAGAAAGAGTCCTTTCAACGAAAGACTAGTGGATGGGGCGATCTACACAATAAGTTGTTACTCCATACAAGATCATTTTGCTTAGCAAATCTCACCAACGCAAAAGGGATTGGATTAGTTAAATAGAAGGATTGGGCCACCGAACCAAATCATTTTGGGCAGCGGCCAGTGTCAATGCAGTTCGCGTGCCAAAAGTTTAGAACGTGAATAGTGTCAAAGGTTGAGAGTGCAGCCAGTTTAACAATAACTTTTTAAAAATCAGGGCAAAATGAGACTATCGAGGAATTCACCTGTGCGGAGTGCAGTTCTTGTTAGTGTTTTAGTATGTATAATATCCTCAGTTTTCGTAAGTGCACTACCCCAGTGGGTATGGAGTCCAGATGCAGAGACAGGGCCTAAAAATTCTATAGGTTCTGGAAAACTTATCTTTGGAGGTCAGATAGCAAGTGATGACGGTACTAACAAGCGACTAACTTTGTAACCTTGTAACTTACAAGCACTCATAGTACCTTTTGCAATGCATCTGCCTGCACCAATACCAAAGTTGTTTGTTTGTATATTGTAGACAAAGACAAGCCAAAGATTCAGCTGGATGACACCCAAGCAAGGTTATTCCTACCAAGTCTTGTAAATGCCATTTCAGGCGGAGGAAGGCCAGGTAAAAGGCCATCTACTACTAGTAGACCTGATGATTCATCAGGGGGCGGAGGAGGCTCATCCTCCTCGTCAGTATTTCCTCCTCCAACAGACAATTCAGGAGGAGGGGGTGGTAGTAGTAGTGGACAAGGTGAGGGGAATGAAGAAGATGCTATGTGTATCACGCCACCTTGCATTGGAGGATCGCTTGTGTCACAAGCTGTTGAACAAGGCACTAATGACGCCATGACTGTTACAGACAATAATAGTAAGTTAGAGCAAATGACCAGGCAAAAAAAACTTCTTCAATTATTAAAAAGTTTTGATTATATATAGTTTAATAGCAAGTTCCATGCTGCTCTTTTTCAAAAAATTGTTTTGTTTCAGATTTCCGCAAAACTATTTATTTATTTATGTCATGCGTTTTCCTACTTTATGTACAAAACTGCGAAACCTATTTATAGCCAGCCAGAACGCAAATATTTATTGCTATTTATTTCATTCAACGAGATACGTATGAGCTGAGTATACAATTTTAAAAAGAAACATTCGCATGAAATATGTTGCACGAAGCCATTTCAACTTTCAAACGAAACCAATTAGAACTTATTTATGACAGAGCAGATGATCCATTGAGGACTCAATATGTACTTGTGATCACGTAAGACAATCCAATGCAAGAATGCCTTATTCACGGAGACGCACGCCTGAACAATTATTATGTTGCTAACTGCTGTAATTTAATCGTATGACTTGCTTATTGTGTATGTATATCATAGCTGTTGTATATAAACGCGGTTAAGTGCATAGAAAACGCTCCCATGTAGCTTTGCTTTAGCAAACTCACATACATTACGTATTTATTCCTATTCCTAAAAATCTAATCGATTAGCTTCATGTGATTTGGTTTGTACAACTGTCATTGTCCACTGCCACCCTCAGTCTGACTTTCAAACTTTTATACATTTTTGTTTCGTCACTCAGCTAATTTTTATATGTTTGTTCTATTAATGCATTCTAACCATTCTCTTCCATTCCGAATAACATGACTAAAACTGCCAAAACCGGTACCGTTTCTTTGTCTCAACCTAATTCACCACACTCATCAGAATTCGACTCAAACGGAATTCGCCAGACATCTAATTTCCGTCCACCATTTGGAGGTATTTCAGGTTTCTTTACGAATTTCCTCCAAAACATTTTCGGGGGAGGTGCTTCAACTCTCCCTGCAAGTATCGGAGGAGGCAGTGGAAGCAGCGGCAGTGGAAGTGGATCTGCCGCATGCACTTGTGAAGACCGCTCACGCGGATGTTTCCTGCCAGCCAGAGAAGTGGTAACTCAATTATTTTCCAATCAACCACAAAATACCCTATTAGCAGATCTTCCCAAGAGTCATAAAAACTTAAAAACTCCATCTGTTCCATTCACTTTACTGTGCGATTTGATTTACAGCCAAAAATGCCAATGAATCAGGTTTCTCCACTTAAACCAAAACACATTAATTCGATAGAGCTTTTGCATGTAATATCCACACGCATACGAAATTGTTTTTTTTTCCTTCAAAACCTTAACTGTCAGTTTGAGAGTAAAAACGCTTCATACGCTGATCCAAAAATAACCGTTTCTACGCGAGTAAGCATATATACAGCTTGGACGTATCGATGAGAAAACGGAAACGGGAGTTTTTGGAACAACGTTTTTTTTTCTCCTCAAAAACAAGCAAGTTGATAAACATTTGAAAAGGGAAAAGAAGGCGTAATAACAAACATTTTCATAATAGACTTTTTTAAACCATTTTTTATGTTCCCATTTTTGCCAACAAAATAAACTCACATCTTTACGACCAGGAAATAGCTTGTTACTAAACAAAAACGGGAAAACGAGCTAAAGACAAATTGACATTTTCATTAAGAAGCACACAGCTGCGTAGCATTTATAATCATCTCATTTTTCTTTTTCATTGCAGGGCTCTTGCAATAGTGGAACCGGGATAAGATGTTGTTCAAACACCCGGAACACACGGACCTTTTTTCCGGAAGATGAAAATGCTGTTTCCTCCAGCAGCGATTCAGTCAAGACCGTGACCAGGACTCAACTTCGACGCGGCTTGCTGAAAAACATTGTCAGAGGGTCTGGCTCCGTGATCGACGACACAATTGATCTTCTCCTCCACCCATTCCTTACGAAAGAGGATCAACTGAAAGTAGCAACCCGTGTGTTGGGCGAGTAAGGAGCAAGACAAAAGCGTGTGTTCAAAATAGCGGAAAAGGCAGAGTTAATAGTTAATCATGTAGTCTGGGCGCTCTGACATGAAACAAGAATGTTTGACGGGACGCGTTTTATTTATTATTCTTTTTCTCGGCTGTTGGCTTCTCTGTGTCATGACTAGCTTATCACATTTCTTTTTCTCGTCGCACACAAGATAAGCATACAAGATGCATTTTTCACTTTGGGGCTCCGCAGCCCATGAACTCGTCTATATTACCTGAACTAGAGACTAAACTGTTTGTGTAGCATGTCAAGATAATAAATTGTAAATGTGTGTATAAATCGTTTGTTATGGCAGAAAGATAAAATAAAATCTGTTAAATTGACGTTGATAAATTCTTACCAATAGTAGTAATTACGACAATTGAGTAAAATAATGCTCCCGAGAAGGTCCACTGTTGTGTGTCTTCTTTCTCTGTCCCATCCCAGCCGCCTTTCTTCATCGCTCGCAAAAGCTCCGTCTCAAATTCCTGAAGACGGAGGGTCGTATTTTTCAACCAAATTTCCGGAATAATCACGTCTGACGCTTTTGTCATGCTCCACAACTCTGCAGTCACTGCTTCACGTGCTTTGGTCATGTTTCTTTTCACCTAAACGATCATTAATTAACAACTATGAAACTCAACATGGCTATCTCTAGTCGCCCCGAGTACATATTTTGCAACAGTTTTTTAAACCTGAATTTCATGAGATGACTCCAAGGCCTCAAAGGTAAACGCACCCATGATACAATAGCCTACCACTAGCGATATCAACCCCACATGGGATAGCAAAAAGGTCGTTACTTTTTTGCAACAAGACATGCACCTGACACACTTTCCCTCTTCCCCGTCATTCTCGTCAATAGGTTCCTCCTCCTCCTCGACATTCATGTCTTCCTCGTCTAAACCTAAACTCAAATGTCTACTCCTTCGAATCCCTGACATTTCCAGGCTTCTTCCACTCCTTCCAGAACTACCTCCGACCCCACTATCACTTCGACTCATGCTTTCCTTTACTTTGCTGATGAAAACTTGCGCACCGAACACATCCTCACTTAGTTTTTTAGTGCTTTCGCTGTCCCAAGCAACCTCTTCCTCCACCACTCCTTCGAAACTGATTCTCGAAAATAAAAATTATGAAACGCGATCGGGATGACGCTTTCCATTTCTCTTTCAAACCATCTCGTTTCATGAGATCTCCACCCTACGCCATGTGAAATAAGCGTAGACTAATTTATCATGTTATTCTGAAGTCAAGAGAAAAAACAGTTCGGGCTGGCAAGTTGCATGCAAAAAAAACTACGAAAATATATGCGTAGGAGAGATTTTCATCGTATTGATAATATTCTCACACACTTCCTACATCTATAAAAAATCTTATTAAAATTGTGGTACGTTGTAGGTATATCAATATCATTTTCCTGTACGCTAAGTATGTGGTCTTATGCAATGAAAGGACATGAATGTGAACTGGAAAATACTGCAAAAGAAATTCTGAAAAAAGGGCTGTTATAAAATACCAGTGAAGCGGTACAAACATTCATATAAAATGACGTGTGTTCAGGTCTATGACAAATTTATTTGTGGGTTTGGGACATCCTCCAACGCCCTGTCACCGAAATGTTCCCACTGAATCATCACACTCAATTTTTACACTCGCTTACGTGCCAAAATAATTGCAGTCAACCAAATTCGATTAAAAGAAG
>VICI01001823.1:0-19657 GCA_019593645.1 Akabosia matsudoensis | reverse complement strand
GTACCCTGACTGCATATAACAATAGGGAAAAATGTAAATAGCTGAACGGCTGGTTGCTTTTTTCTTCAAATAAATGCATGCAAATTTAAAAAAACGAAATAATGCAGATTTTTCAATGCGGTAGGTCCTCCAGTTCACGAAACTCTCTTAGCACTACCGACAGTACAGTCCAAACAAAACATTTGTAGGTAAATATCGATTTGGCGCAAACCTTATATGCACATGTAACATATTAGATCTGTGGACCCGCCTTTGAATTTTTCAAAATCCATTCCGTCATTTATCACTATTTCTTTCAGTCGTTAGGTCATCTGTCCATAGACTTAGCGTATATGCAATTAGGTTGTTTTTTGTTGTGGAACCAGTTAAACTGATAAGTTCATTCCCTTAACTAAATATGAGATAATAAACGCTCGGCTCCAATCGCTAAGTCTGTCTATCAGATTCAATGATGTCCCTAAACAAGGTACCGGCGCGTAATTAGTTGAATACTTCATCTTAATCTAAGCTGCGATTCTCGTGGTATAATCTATCAGGCACTCTAGGACCAACTTTACGAACTGAAATTGTCTACGATTTCCTCTTTTTACTAATACGTCTATTTCTAAGTTTAGTAAGATATTGAAAAAGAGCTTTCATCTCTTCATGAAGCTTGTTGAATTAGTATGCAATGAGCAATCACAGAAAGACGGTTGAGCCAAGTACCAACGCAAGAGTCAAGTGGCTTTCAAAAGAGAAATACCATAACCAGTTCTTTCCTTTAAAAATCTCTTCTAAACTTCCTTTTTAAAAGTTTATTCCCATTAAAATTCCATTAGCTCATAAAAAATCTCTAAAAGAATCGTTTGTTCCAATGCAGGCAAACTATTCCTTCTATTCACAGTGATGAATGACTGGCGTATGAGTACAGACGTTCAGTTTTCTGAACGAACAATCTTAATCCATTGAAATATATGCTGCATTGATATTTTCTCTCAGTAGATGAGTATGACGGGAGACAGAATGACTAAAAACTTCAAACACGACCTATACGACTTATTACATAAGCATCTGGTTCCTATGCTTGTTTCAAAAACATGTAGTTTAGTTTCTATCAATGCCATTTGATATCTCATATGAGTCATGAACTTTATTTTTCATTCAAGTGTTTTTTTTCTGAGCAAATAAACTTTGTTTCTTGCTATGTTCCGTTGCTGGTGGTAATGCGATTTTCTACTAGCTCTCTTTGTGAATAGAAAGAGACCGACAAAACACAACCACGAATTCATCAGTAACTGCATTTACCATTCGCTGTTTTAAAATGGAATTTGTACATTTTCAGAAAAACTAGTTGTATTGTTCTGGACGCAAATTTACTGGCGTAAAAATCTGAGACGTAGTAACTTTAATTACAAACTTGTCATTTCCTTACGATTCATCGAAAACAAATTCTCGAAGTTATCAGGATTTTTCGTTTTTGGCACAATTTCGAGCCTTATTCCTGTTTAAGATGTTCGCACGCATTACCGACGCTAATTAACGTCACATGAGATTCAAAATAAAGGTTACACGATAAGTTTGTGATTAAATGTAGTATGTTTCTTAATTTTCAGATTTTTCTGCTGTTTGGGGCGTTCTAAGTGGAATACGTAATTTTTCTGAAAATATTTTTTGATGGTTAACGCAAATCGAAAACATCTTTTTCGGATGAGATATGATTAATTTAAGATTCAGTTGAAATCCTTTGCAAAAAATGGAGTTCAAAACTCGAGATTCTTCGAGGAATCAAAAGTCAATGCTTGATAACAGTCAACTGTACTAATTCGACCTAGTTTCATCTTTCATCATGAGAAAGTCCCCAAGAAGGACAAGAAAAACGTAAGAGCATCTCAAAAATAGCGCTGACGAAGCATAATATGATGTTAAACTCAATTCATAACCACATAACATTGCAAAATATGCTTATTATATGTTCTCACGAATGCTTGAAGTAAGGTTTTACCACTACGTTTATTGTTACACAATATAATATTTCGATAAAATATTATGTTCCTCCTTTTTTAGGCAAACTTACACGCATTAACAGAAGGTGTCAGGTAGGGTTAAAGCTAACAAAGCACCAAAGTTTATACAAAAAAGGTTTTATCAGCAAGGAAAAAGAATTGATTGCAACCTGGTGCCGAATCGTATACCTTCAGGTGAAACAACATACGCAAGAGACTAAAAAGATAAGCAAGTGACACATTAAATTATACGTAACACAGGTCGATTCTTACTGCCTTTCGTGTACCTGCAAGGATTCTTACTATGAGTTCTCATACGCTCCCTCATATACCAAGTTGTACCATCAAAATCAAATCATTCATTGCCGAAATTCTATTTTCATGATTCGTTTGTCTCCAAGGGTGCTTGGAATGTATTCCAACGCTTCCTTGTGTACTATCGTTACTGTGTATTGAGTTTGAAATGAATCGATTGCAACCAGTAAGATTCAGAGCCTAAAATACAATTATGGCCATTATGGTACTCTCGTGTCCATTCTAACTTTGGTCGGTTCCTTCTCGGACAATGGTTTTTTCCCTATACATTTATAAATGGGAGGAGGAGAAATTTTTTTCTTATGCAAAAATACATGGGAAAAAACCATTGTCCGAGAAGGAACCGACCAAAGTTAGAATGGACACGAGAGTACCTGGAAGCGTCCTTATAACAAATTCAAAGTCTTCATTTTATGCTTTCATACTTATAATATCCATACACCATAGGTTAACAAACCGCATCAAAATCTGTGGGGTTCAAAGCCGAACACATAGTGAAGGCCCTTCGAGTACTTGCCGGGGTATTTTTAATTTTTTTTTAAGGGCTGGCTAAAACACTGTCCTACCTTTTTACCGATCTGAAGCAAATCCATGAAAATCAGTGGATTTCCAGCCAAATATTCGATACAAGTACATGAAACTACCACTAACTTAATTATTATGGTATTCAGGCTTTTCTCTGAAAACTTAATTGATTAAACGACCTACAATGTATGATAAAAATGCAAGTCTAAAGTCTTGGTGCATATAATATATTGTAATTTTTACTCTGAATCTTATGTTTGGTGAAGACCACTATACTGTCCGTCTGCCGCACAGTATATTTTGGTATTCCTCCTCGAAGTTTTTCACCAGCAAAATAAATTACCGGACAACAACCGTTTTTACCACTGCCAACTTCGCACAAGATATATTTTGGTACATGCAGTATGCTTTTTTGCAGGCTTGGTGCAAACTTACTTGAATTACCGTTGCTTCAGAGTGTCTTAAGATAAGATCAATGTTAGTTTGTCTTTCAAAAGCATTCCGACTGTAGGACTTTAGAAATCTGTGTAAATGCATGTAATCCTGTTTTAACTAACTTTCTAAAGTTGAGCCAATGGGATCAGACTCTCAAAGATGACAAATATAGCGTAACAACCCATCCATTTAGCCAAATAATTGCGCTAATCATGAGGCCGCAAGGATAGTGTAACACTCTCAGGATTTATCTTTTCAAATCTAAAAGTTTTCTAAAATAAAATAGAATGCCAGCCTTTCCCTATAGAAAGGTATGTTCTCTACGATGACAAATTGAAATGTTGATGTCGGCGATATAAATTGCAATGGTGCTAACAAATGTGGTATTGTATCGTATTTTGTGTGAAAAATTATCTACAACAACACAATATACACTGAAATCTTTAAAGTTACATTTTCGACTTTTGTCATGTTCCAACCAGCCAATGTTATATTTTTACTGCTTCATGGTTAGAAGCTGCATTTGAACAAAATATGCTCAAACCTTTCGTCGTTCGTTTTGTAAATGTATGCATATTTCCACTGACTTGTGAGAGTTAGTCCTTAAACGAATTCTGGCAACTCCGTACGAATGACCGATTTTAGATTGGCCTTGCTTTAGGTTCATGATTTCAGATTTCAATCTTGAAGAATTCTCTGGTCGCATTTTCAGCATCAAAAACCCTCAGTTGTCTTTATCCCTTTAGATAATTACAATAGTTTATTTTTACATTTTGCAATTTCGTTATTATTTATTCATTTGTCTCAAAATGCACATCTGCGTTCAAAGATTCTTTGGTAAATTCCATGCCCGCATTGACATCATCTGTATTGCAGTGAGAAACTAAAAAAACACTCATCTATTATTGTTTTTCGTCAAATTGAATACGGCTGTTTATGTCTATAGTATGATATGACATAGATTGAGCTTGCAAAAGCTAAAGCTTGGAACATTTGCCTACATGATCATGATATGATACTGCGCAGAGATAGATAGTTTTTCAAAAGGCAAAAAAGTCATAGATATGATTGTAGAGCTTCTATACATGAAATGGTGTAGAACGACGGATTCTCTAACAAAATTTGTCTTGGAGTACAGACAGTGCACCACTGTTTCTCATTTCTTTTTTGACATCAGCCGTTTTATTTTTTACACATTTCAAGCTACTTTTTCCTCCACATATTGATCCAGCTGTACATCCTGCAACAGACTCCAAATACGAATAAATGGCAACTTTGGTGTCAACCTACATCTGCATCCCATTTGGCTAGATGTCTTTTGTTTACAAAATAAACGTTGATTACGCATTTAGTGTAGCATTTCGTGCTTCGAGAATTCACAAAGCGTAGTGCATAAGAACCTGGGTGGTTAGAGTAGTGTAGCGACAGCGATAATGATTCGTTTCAACATGATTAATGGACGAAATGCCTAAATAATGATTAAAATAAAGTGTTTTTTTCGATTCATTTTATATAACTGGGTACAATGTTACAACAGTACGAAACGCATAGATGCTACATAGGACTGCAAGGTAGCATTACCACTACGAAGACGGTACGACGGTTGCATACAGAACTTAAATCGATTCAGTAAAACTCATTTAAACGTATTTCCATAAGGGATCTTATCGTCCTTATTATATTGTCATGAGACAAATTTTAAACTCGGAATAATTAGCCGCATGTGAGTCAATCAGCTTCTTTAATACAATAGTATAGCTCGGAATCTGACAGTAAATAATATCGTCAGTTGTATCAATTTACCACAACAAAAGTAATAAGTATTGTGCATTTTCTTAACTAGAGTACCGATTAAGAGGGCGGAATTCGTAGAAAACAGATGCACAATTTGTCCCGTAAACTTTGTCCCAATTCACTTTCGGAATTCAAACAAAGGAATAGTTCAGTTGGCTGACTGCAAGAAACCGGCGATATTTTTTCCTACTCAGCTATGGGTCAATGTTTATGGGGCGAATTGCATATCTGTTGTCTGTGAATTACTTTTATTACGTTCTTAACTGGAAGTCGGAAATCAAAATTCACTTGCACACACGGATATGAGTTTCAACTTCTTCCTAGGAAAGTTACATACAGTGAAGAATTAGCTATACAACTTACGTAAGAAGTCCTGTTACAACCTCGGCTATAGTTGGTATAATCGGTTCAAGATATTTGTTAAGTTCCGAATTTGGCTTTAGTTAGTCTGCAATTAGTGGTTGACATCGGTATTTGGCTATCAGAAAAGATTTTATTCGATCAAAAATTCGTTTCCAGAAAATAATTTCTAGCTTATCTAAATTACTCGCACTTGTGAGTGAGATACTCCTTATAATGGGGGTATAAGTTTTAACCCAGCAGTAATAGGAGACCGGGTATAACGGACACAGTCTCGACTAAAGCCTCGCCTATAATACAAATACTTGCGGTTTGCGAAATTATATTGTGTTTTTATTAGCCGGGCGGTAATACATGAATTAGAGATGAAAAACCGCTCAATTGCCACCATGGCCTTTGTTTCTCTCTCTATTCACTATTTCGCTAGGCTGTTACGAAATTTCTGGCCCAGAAATTGCACGTGCTTCACTTTACTATAGCATATATTTTTAAGTGTGAAGGACTCACACTGATTGCTACAGTTCTGTCAGAGAGAACGACAACATTGGTGTTAGCCAGAGAAATGATTTTTAAATCCTTGTGGGTGGCAACAAACAAAACGTCGCATGTTGAATATGTTACACAATCGTGGAGGGTAGATTAAAACTTTCTAGATAAGCAGCAGACAATGCGTCGTTAAATCACATTCTACTATACTAAAACAAAACGATGGGGATTCACAGAGGTCGTTGGGCGCACTCATCATCGGTGACATCATTGCATTTTTGGCACCGTTGCAAAATACTAGGTCTACATGTCCTTGTTTGATTGTATTTTGCCGCATACTTCGTTCGGGAAAAAGGAGTCATCAGTTCATTCGTCTTAATGACAACCGGAATCGTAGCACCATCCCTAAATGTTTCAGTGAGCTATCTCGAATTTAAGTCCTTCGACGAAAATAAGGGCAGGCACGACTAGCCCTACATATTAGATTTTCATATGCATGTTTTTTTTAAATTCACGCTTCAGTTCAATTGGGGGCTGATGTGAGTATTATATAGATGCAAAACTAAATGGTTAATGGTCACACACGTATGTAAATTCCCGGGCCCATTGTGACCTAACTTGTAAACGATTATAATACATTTATTAGTAAGTAGCGAAAGCTACTTTATTTTTTAAGGGATTTCGTAAAATTCGTGGTTTAAATCTAAGCCGAGTTAAACGAACACGAATATTGAAAAATGATCAGAATCTGCTTGGGTAACAATCCTGACTGTAACAGGGAGTATTCATTGATGATGAGTTGATGAGGTACATTTGTACTAGAGGACAGCATATCTTAGATCGTCACCTTAAAGACCTTGCCAACAAAATGGTACAGCAGCACTGGAAACCACGGCCTGGTCCCAGATGGCTAAAAACGGTTTATCCCAGTCAAATTGGTTTGAAGCGGTCAAATATTATAATCAAGGAATTTTAAAGAAATTACTTGTAGACTTGGTACAATAATCATTCCTATCGAAACAACCGCAGCTGCTGTCACATTCACCTTAGCTTGGAATATTAACATATTCAACCTTGGCCATTTTAAGCGCTTATGACCGCTTGTAGCCATATCCTTATCTTTGATTCCCTCTGGGACCCCAGGGGGATGAATTGGGTACCTGTACTTTTGGTATTTTCAATGCTTCATATAGAGGTATCATCCCACCAAAAATGAACCCCCATTGCCATTTGAAAAATTTCAGGCACCTGCAGTAACCTGTGAAGTGCTTATCCAAAAGGACCCAAAAGTTCACATGTTCTTCCCTGGGGCTATACTAATGCCCCCACACAGTCTCAGCCCAATGGGAATAACCGTATAGGCTACAGGCGTTACACGGAGTCCCGAAACCACGGAGAGGCGTACGGACGGGATACCGATCGACGACCATGAGTAACCTTATAAAGCTATTGCTTCGCAAAGCTTCATAATACTGAGGGACATGCTACCACAAAGTTATAAATCACTTCTGATTGCTAAAAAAACGTATTCTGCCAATCCATCTGAGGAGAAATTTGATTAAATCGAAAATTTATTTTCTGCTCATCTCCCTTTTCCATCAAAACAGAATGCATAAACAAACATTTCAGACAACTAGCTCATTAAGGTTTCGAAATTCATTGCGATTTTAAAGTACGGATTTACGATCATTTGGGTATACATGCGGGCACAAGAGTACTTTGTGTGTCAACAAAATGAGGATAAAACGCTGGCATCCACGTACGTGCTGTCTAAATGATTTTTCAATACTGATCCCGTCGTTATTTACAACTGATCTCATTGCGAACACTTTCAACAACCATGTGTCTAAGTAAGCCCTTTTGATCACGTGATTTCGATAAGAACGTGATCTAATTTAGAAGCACGCAGAGAAAGTAAACGTATGCGTCTTTGAAAATCATACATCCATAATCCTAAATATGCATCAAGGGAGCTAAGGTGTTGTATAAGTGTGATTCAAATATCACGATGAGCAGTTATTTTTGAAAAAATGGGTTGCTCTTTCAAGTAAACCTATTGTATAAAAAAACAATGCATCGCCGTTGGGGAAGAGCTCGCTACGTAAGCTTTTTATGGAATGCGTAGTCTTCAAGTGAACTAAGTTATGTGTGTTTCACTGTCATGTATTAAACTAGGGTTGACGGTACTTACATTTTCAGCAAGATTTGCACAGTATTTAGTTGGTAGGTAAGTCGGTAAGAAGAAAAATGAGTTTGCTTCAAGGCCTCCATTGAGAAATAATAATGGCATAGTTGCCATTAGCTTTTGCTGTTTCAGAAATAGCGATAAAGATTACAGATGGGGAATTGCATGTATTATTACTTTACAATTTCCCTTATTTTTTTAGTTTTCTAGAGCTTGGAAAGCATTGCGTCCACACGTTTGCACAGCTTGTGCTCATCGTTCGCTTAACTGCTATGTATATTTTTTATGGAATGTAAATGCAATAAATTTTCCATATTATTTCGTTCTTTTTCAATTTTCGCCACCATGGGCGTGGGCGTTTCCTACCATAATGTTATACGTACACAACTTTTGTAGTTGATTTCATGCAAAATGGTAACTGAGAAAGATAATGTTGTTTCGGATTACTAGTGCCAATTTAAGCGACGCGTCAAGATGGTCAATAGCGTACCCTCACAAATCTCCGCTTCTATAGTTTAGCAGTTTAAAACACGGAGGGGTAACTGTTAGCGTGAGAAAGTTATACATTCGAAAGATCAGTTCGGCTCGCTCACGAAGAAATTTCTGCATTAGCTATTATACAGAGCTATTTAAAGGTGAAATTGGCATTGTTATGAAGTTTATTGCTTGAAGGTATTCCTCCATCGCCATCCGAGCATATGATGCAAACTGAAAGTATGATAGTAGTCAAGCTATAACTAGTAAAAATTCTTTTCTTTCACTATAAGACAATTTCCTAGATAGAAAACATTATTATCGTCAGAGATACTTTTTTTGATGATGATGATGAGGGGTAGGAAAGAGTGACAGAGCTATTTTGTCTAACAAAGTCTGTGTGGAATAGCAACGCTACGCTATTGGTAGTTGTCGGAATTTGTGAGCTGGGAGAAATCCTATTCCATTCATTATTGGATTAAAGAGCCAAAGAAAAATGTAAAAAGTAAGCCGGTACTAAACTAGAGTGCTTAACGGAATAAAATTATCATCAAGATGTATAAAATCTAGGAAATACTCTCGTGCTGTGTTGCCAAGAGAATTGTTAACTTGATTTCCCATCGCACCCACACTCATATTAAAAAACATCAAGACAAATTAAGCTAACGTTTTGTCATAATCTGTTCATTTCATGCAATGGAATTTTAGGGTGCTGATGGTGAGACGTGGAGTTCTTTCTTCTAGAAACTAAGATTTCCTTCGGAGTGGTAAAACAAGTATGACTATGGATACAACATTCTTCTCTGTAATAGACCCTTAAGCGTTCACGTTTTCTTCATTTCGCGTATCTTCTTTACTAAGTTGGCTCTCTACAATTTGGCCGTAATTATACACTGTATATTGTTTTCAAGGGTCTTCCAAACATTTACCAGGGAAAAACTGATTTTCTTGACGCAAAATATACTAGTATTACGGTGAAATACTGTAGGGTAATGTTTGTGAAGGAGTTCTGGAGGATTTACTCAATTTAACTTAATCATACGATGTTATTAAAACCACTAACCGTAACCGCGTAAACGATCAATGTTTATACTTTACACCTACGTAAGTCTTGTGATTGAAAGCAATATTGTATTCACGCTTTTTTCGGTGTTCGGTGATGGTTCTGTTGTTGTACTACACACTAAATAAATGTAATCAAATGGTAAACTTTCGCGTTTCTAGACTTTCTAGACTAGATATCTACATAACATTACATTCCGGGAAAAGAGCTTGGTGAGATATTTTATTAGAATGCATCTTGCTCGGATCAATTTTTTTCTTGCATTGTATCAAAACAGAAGTAATCCATTCATATTTTGCATACCCAACGTTCTCGGAGAGAGATAAGATAGCGAAAATTTTCCGGATTTTTTTCTGAGTACGCATCGTATACATTTTTTTATTCTATTAAAATACATCTTTGCAGTTGGTGATGGTTATCATCAAATTTCTCCCCAGTAAAATAATAAAATCGTAATTAAAAGTTCACATATAAAACTTCAAAATCGGGTTCCCAAGGTCATGCACATAAAGATACACAAGGCAAGGCTTAAAAGTTAAGCAGATTTTTGTTGGTAGCTTGTTATGCAGGATTTCTGTGTAGCAGTGCCAGCTTCTGCTATTCTTACTGCCCCAAACGGGTCTTGGCCCTTGTACCCTGTGCAAATTTACCCTTGGGGGAATATTGGTCCTATGGTATGTTGATTCGTGCGTGGGTGTATATATCCTTGACCTTTATTCGCCCCGGATCAGATGACCAACTCTTTCCAACTAAGCCAAGGCTTACCCATATGACTTATCAAAGAATCACCCGCTAATTTATGATTAAAATGGTTGTAGTGGTTTTTACAACCAACAATGGTAAAGCACCGAAGAATTAAAGAAACCTAGTTGATAGTAACAATATAATTTAATCCATTCGGATAAGCTATACGTAAATTGTAAGTGTAACCGTGTAACGCCGATTTTACCGAAATATACGAACTGCAACCACGCGAAATATATCTACCAATGGAGCCCTATTTAACTTTATAATTTAATTGTATGTACACTTTTTAACATTATATGACCCTACTTAACCATATTGAAACCAATGGCGAAAAATAAGTACAAGGATCGAGCAAGTAAAAGCACTAGTGCAAATATGCGGTGATAAGTTTTAAAAAACACATGGCACCCTTAAAAGGAACTCACTTCTTCTAAAACGGTAATTCAACAGTGTGTTTTCAGATGAGTAAATAAAGCTGAAGAAGTTCACTGCTTATCTTGGTATGTTTATCACATAACAATCACGGTTAGGCACAGGAGGATTACCCCCCAGCGTCTTGATAACATTTCAATTTTTCTGAAAGCCTCTCATTTCATTGCAAACTTTGGCAAGAAATCTCAAAAGAAAAAGGTTTGCAGGACGATTCACAAGCTGGCCAGTTCAGCGGTGAAAAACCTGTTTAGTACTAATGTACCACCAGTACTTGTCTCGTTTAAAGTACTATAGCGTATTCTGACAAAAAACCGGAAGTTAATATTCTTTTATAAATGTTTATTATATTAAGTACGCATAAAATTCTATATGTTGTATGTCTTTCGTGTTAACATAGTCATAACTTCGACAAAGTATATAAATTATTTTAAATGGCGTTTTATGAAATGAGCGAATATGCAATATAGCGTGTCGGCAATAGAGTAAAGAGTTACGGCTTACCAACTGCTCTTTGGGCTTTATGAATGTCGTCGCATAGTTTTCGTCTCGGCTAAGTCTCACATCAAGGGTGCCAAATTCACCTGGAAAGAGATTAGGCAGTTCATTAACAACTAAAGTAGCTGATATAATTTGTATGAATAGTAATAGGATAAAAACCATTTTATCTACGCATTCAACAAACTAAAAAATTCATCTGGGTCAAAACTGCCCACTTTTATGCAGATGCATGTCTCTGAAGTATTTTGCAAACCATTAACATCTTGCATCTTCATCAACCAATTTCAAAACGGGCTTTATTCGAAGAATCATTTTGCATGCAACTTTAATTGAATATATAGCGTGATGCGCCGTCATTTGGCAAGTTCAACAAGATTTGGATGGATGGGCAAGTAGTGAAAAGTCCTCATCTAACATATTAATCATGTTTTTAGCCGATCCTTAATTTTCAAAGGAACCTATATATGATAAATATTTCGCCGGGTATAGCAAAAAGGACACTAAAAATTACGTGTGATAGTAAAAATGAACTAAGCATTATGTTCAGGTTAAATACTACCGAGTTTTCAGGTTCTTCGGCTATTTTCGTTCATAAATATATGCGTTTGAATGGGCAAAAGAATTTACCTGATTTTCAGCATACGAAGTATAAAATTTCCTTACGAATGAAAGAAATTGTGAGTAATTAGGTATCTGGAATTAGCCTTTAAATCCAACCGAACACACGTCATGTGAGTTTGGTTCCTCATATCCAAACTAAATACAAAGAACGCCAAACAGGTACACAGAAAGAAGCTGCTAGCTGTCTGTTTACTTAAAACATTAAGACTTAAAGGGAAGTTTCTTTTTTTTTTAAAAAAAACTATTTTTCTTTGTAAATTTTTTTTTGCTCAAATTCAGGTTTGACAGACAGAGGTTTGGATAAAAACAAAGCATATACCGCAACCCCCATTCGCAGGAATAGGTGGTCAAGTATTGGCATGTACAACCGATTTGTGGCGTACGTAATACATGATTAACACGATAAGTCAACCTACTTAAACCGCAATCGAACTTTTATTTTTCAGTAAAAACCTCTTCACGAATGGATATCTCTCTTTTCATCCGAAAATCATACATGTTTTTTTCCTCAATCATCGCGTATCCTATTTTAAAAGTAAATCCTTTTGCGCGAAAGAAATGTACTAATTACGATATCATTTCGTCACCTAACGTAATAGCGGTTTTAAAATCCTTGTTATTGTTTTATTTCTTGAGTGCTAATTTAAACCACAACTCTAGATCTATTTCTGATGCATCCAATGAGTTAATAGTTTGCTCAACCTTTTGAACTCAAGGTAGGGCCACATTACTTAAAAATTTGCAATAATACCCAAACAATTCATTATTTGCGGTTTTACTAAGCTTGGGGTTTGGTCTCACAAGAGTTGTAGGTATTACTTCGATTTCGATTGCTTTGATACTTTATTGAGCCATTCTGCTACAGCAGTAAATTTCAGATACCCTAATGGCGTCTACTATCTCAACTTAGGTATTTATTTGACTTAATCATTGTATTTAATTGAAGTAAATTGAATTTCAATTAACAAACGTCTTATATTGTTTCCATTTCTCAAAGGACATAATAAAATTATTTAAAACATTTCTTAAACGACTGAGGAAATATTAGGGGGTGCATACATAACATGATTCCGTCGAAAAACCCCCAAAGAGTGCTTGCTATTAAAATGTATAATATCATACAAGTCACGCCATAGATTGCGAACATAGATTGTCTTCTTTTTTCCAAAACCGAGTACAAAATTGCTTTGTAACATCGTGGCAGAAGAACAAATCGAAGATCAAGACAATGGAAATGGAAGCTTACAGTGGAGAAGCAAGTGGCTTAGATTGCACTCAATGTCTAAAATAAGACACAATTATTTAGATATTGATCTGAATTTGTAATATAGATAAATCCTGTAATTGGAGTAATGAAGTATTGCTTCCTTGAAATGAGTGAAAAAGCGGCTACTTCAACAGGGTTCTGCACTCGGCTGTGTAGAGCGCCTCCAAAACAATTTTCACGGAGAAAAAGAAAAGAATTTCCTTCTGCGGGTGAGAAAACCGTTAGAAAATGTTCTCTATTACACGGCGAAACATGTAAACTACCTATAAGGCGAGTTTCGCTCAGTTATAATTCTGTAAATAATAAATCGGTTTCAGCATGTTCCCTGTGACTGTAAACAGCTAAAATACAAATTAGGTCATTTGCACAAGTAGTCTAGTAGGGACACTATAGTCGGCGTCTAAGGGTCCCTTAGCGTATCTATAAATAGGCTTCTAAAGACGGCATGGAAAAACTTCTTTACCAAATTCCAAGAAAATCTATCGATAAATACACTTTCAGAGCGCTACTCTTTAACATGGCCCTTAGGTATCATGCAGAGCCCTGACTCGATAGGCTATTGGAGGCGGCTATAAAGAAGGCCTGCATCGACGATTATCATTGGAAACAAATCCACGCACATATTATGCCGCTTTAAGTGCATGATGCAATCAAAAGAAGATAGCAAAAATCAATAGACTTTGAAGGTAAGGGAATAGAGTTAGATTTGAAGTTGATGGGTCAAAAACCGCGACCTGTAGAGTGATACACGTGAAAAAAGGATAAGTAAGTACCAACACAGACTAAAAGGTGCTTCACAATAGCATTACGAAATTGAGCAATGCTTATCAACAGATAATAATGCAAACCATTGAATTTCAATGTTTACTGCCAACAAATACAAAAGCACTTGAGCAGCTTCTGTTGCGTTGATGGTTCCGACGTATGAGAATATGAATACCATGCGTGCACAAAGGGAAGGGAATATACCACATGCATAGCATCTAAAACTCAGACAATACGATATGATCATTGTGCTATTGTTTTTTATGCTTGGAATTTGAAACCAAGTAAACGACCCATCACATCAAGAATTATTCACAATGCCATTCATACCCGAGAAACGACAGTTAGTAGAAATTATAACGCTCATACTTAGCCAAACTGTAAAAGTGTAAGGAGAGCTGGTGTAATGAACATACGCTACGAGGTAACCTGTTACCGATTATTTTACCATGAAGAAACAGAATGTACGTGAAAACAGTCTCAACTCAATCAACAATTTATCAAACTAACCAAAACCAACAACCTTGTTGGTATTAAGCTGTAAAAGAGAGCCATTTTGTTTATAATGAAGGTATTTTTGCCACAAGATAGAGGTAAGTTCATTTCACGTGCAATTGTTATTGAAATTCGAGGGAAAATCAACTGGAACCTCAAAACAAGAAGGGGGTCAGTTGAAGTTTGAAAAACGAAGAAAATTGCTTTTATCCGACTGATCATAGCATGACCATTTTCGTCATTCCTGGATCCTCGAAGTATTCTTTACCGTTTCCTCTTGTTCTCACGCATCTTTTTTTGGCAGGCTGCCGTTCATAGGATGTGCAATCGTGTACATTGTCCTACGTTTACGAACATAATTGTTTTTGTGATGATAAGGCCAATAATTCAGTGCTGTAGTAACTCAAAAGTTGTAGTCATAATAGAGCCTTTTATAGACGTAATGAAATTTTTGTACTACAATCAGTCCACAAATAAACGCACGTTTCTGAAAATTTGATTCTCTCCGATATGATCATTTTTGTGAACAGCGTGTGAACAGTTGACTACTTAGGCATAGTCTCAAGCTTTCTTGTGATAAGTTTGGAAAAATGCCAGAAGTATGCAAGATCTAGCAATTGGGCATTTTTAAAGTTGTTCTTCAAGTAGTCGTATGAATGTAATCCCATTGCATTCTTTGTGAAAGATCGGTAGTATAAGATCAAAAGTGTTATGATTAATCACCGGGTGCATAGATTGAGTGATTGATTGCTAGTTGCTAGATATTGATTCCCGTTTTGAAAAACCTTGTTAGACGGTACAGCAAATTATATAGTTTTTTTACGTGATATTTTGAGTGTTCGTAGATTTAATTAACAGTAAAATTGAATACAAAAATGGCATTATTTACGCATTACCCACACACACCAGAAAACAGTTGCTGTATGGTAGATCTTGGTATATCTGTTTTGTTTGTGTGTAGTCCTCACGACTGTGTTTTCTACATAGTGAACAGTGGAATTAGTAACTAATATTATATAATATTACTTTCCACTTTCCAGTGTCCTCACAACGTGTAATACGAACATACATTGTTGGCTAATATAATGGTAAAAGTCTTGCAAACTAAACAAAGCAAGCATCTTAAACGAGATAAGTTAGGAATAGGGAAAACGACGACGGAGTTAGATCTCCTATGGGAGATATTAGTAAGCTGTATTGCATGAAATTAGGAATAAGATCACGTAAGGTCATTAGCTGGTAAATTGGCGACCAAGTTCAGTCATATAATAATAATACTGATGACCTGCTGATGTACTCTTTCCTCTCGAATGTCGATCTTTCGTACAAAACACAAGCGTGGGAACTTGCTATTCATTGCGGCTTCTTGGTTCTAGAGTTTCCTTACGAGGTAGTATTATCGTCGTAAAATACACGTGATATGGTACTAACGTAATACTAGAAGTTTACTTTGTGTCTATTGAAACAAGAAAATACGCTTATATGCCACTTTCCACCACAAATTCCTTCTAAGGATCAGTCTCCACTGTAGTGAAGAAGAGATCAAAACTGTTTTATGGCTAAGGCAAACGTACAAAAAGTGAAAGAATTCTGCAAACATAGTATAGGTAGGGCATGAAATGGCACAACGTAGAATTTGGACGATCATCAGGAGGGCAATGATTCCAACGTTGTTTTTGAACCCAAGCAAGAAGTTTACAATACGATATGAGAAAAACTGAGTGTAGTGGGTACGTAGTGAAGGATTTTACAGAATAACACAGGACTAGCCTACGCATTGATATGCAAAACCCATTTCGAAAATGGTATTATTTAAAAGCATTCGCCAAACGACAGTAGTAACGAGATAAACTTTTCACCATGAAAGTATGTGATAATGCTAATGCTTATATTTTGTCCAGTAATTTTTGCGTCATAAATGATGCATGAAAGTGAAAAGTAAATAGTGTTCTGGCACTGTTATTACACAGACTCAATCGACTTTCTCTTAATTAGGATTGACATGAGGCTTTAATCGTTATTCCTCATTCGTTTGTGAAACATTAACATGCCACGCTTTAGTTGAATTCAACACCGGGTATTTCCATCACCTTATGACCTCATCTAAAATTTTTACAACCCGTAGTGAAATTGAGCATGAATGCATAAACCCTGTGCATGAATACATATCATGAATGCATTTCGCGTAAGTTAAATAACAACGCAACATACCCATACATTGGAAATCGTTTCAGGGAAATACTTTCTCCAGGAAATGTGTTGCTCGGCATAATGAAGATGAATTGGAAAAAGGACGAGCTCACGTTGTTCCTCTGACAGTTGGAGGTATTACAACACGCGACATGTCTAGGACGATGTCTAGGCAGAGTGCAAAGGGTGCATACTGATATCATTCATCATTTTGTCTGGCTTCAGTAAATACTCTCTTGAGATACAAGTTGTTGTGCAGATATACATTGGCAAATGTTGATGTAAATACACATCAAACTACAGTCAAACCTGTCTATAAAAGGCATTCCAAGGGCGACAAAAAAAGTGCCTTTACTAGAGCATGTCTCTTATAGAGTTGGGAAAATACATGGGGTAAATACAGATTGGGCGACAGAAATGATACCTTTATTAGACAGGTTCTTTTATGGGACTGCCTTTAATATACAGGTTTGACTGTAACACTACGGAAAGGGAGAGGTAATAATGAATACAATGATGATCTGTCTTTGAGATTATAAACTAAAAGCCAGAATTAAGAATAGTTTTGATAATGATCAAAAAATACTTAAACGTGGACTGAGTACAGAAGGCAAATTACTTATGGGGCTGATGGTTAGCACAATGTCCACCAGAAAACTTCCTCAGTTCCAAAGTTAGTATTTTAGTGCAACTAAATTGGAATGCACCAAATTATTCTTCTGATCGAAAATTTGAGGAAAAAAATTAACATGAAACTCATGTTGCTCACTCTATTCATGTTTCCATATCTTTAATGGATGAAGTTCGCACTATTTCATAGTTGTTCCCTGCCGTGGGCTTGAATGAAAAGAAAAGAAATTAGAAACAACTATTGAAGACGGACACGATTGGTCCGATTGACATGAAATGTCCTGAAGGTTCCAACTCTTTGCGTATTGTAGTTTTTTAATCCGCAATGCTTTATTATCACGTTATTTCCGTTTATATATACATTTTCAACCTCAACACCTGAAATTTCCGAACAAATCTTATTTGTCAACAATGTCTTTAACAATGTATAAAATGTCTATGTCTGTTTACCTTGTTTGCCTCTGTTGCCTAGTTCCTTACAACGTATTGACTCCTAATACAACCCACGCATTAACGGATATGAAAACATTTGTTCCAAGGAGACCATAATTTTGCTCTAAAGTTTTTAAAATTATTTGAATGTGTTTGAAATATGTTATAGACAAGGACTATAGTAGAAAGTGGAAGCGCCAGGTTATGAAGGGTAGGAAATCTTTCAAATATGATGTGATGGGGCTTATAATCGGAATGAATACGGTAAGTATCTACTCTGTGGGGATATCTTAACCTCTAATCATAAAGTAGTAACAAAGAGGCTGCAGTGGTTACTAGTGTCCTATTATTATGATATGTGTTTCGTTCTACCTACACACAATTCCATAGGGATATTATTTGAATGGATACTCGAGCCCAATCATATTTTATGCAGCTTTCTTACTAAAAGGAAGACTCTTGAATGGAGTATGTACAGAGTGGCTAATAAACGTTGCGCCATTTATAACTGACTTATGCATACAATTTTTATGCATAAATGGTGCGATGTTTAATGAACCTCCCTATACATTATACACGTTTTCCAAGTAAGTAGCTACAACATACAATATGAGTAGGTAGTTGTTGCTGTGATTTTCACATTTCTACCTGAAACGCGAAAAGAAAACGAGGTAAAGGAAATATTAGTAGCAAATGTTCTGCCCAGGAATAATTTTCTTTACCATACATCATCTTAAATTGTATACTTTATGATTACGGGCCAATGTTTGCTATTTTCACTGTAAAAGTCTCTTTAATACATGGAGATCCTTTTCAAGAGAAAAGAGTTTCTCAACACAATCTTAACGACAATAGTGCAGTATGTTATTCATGACGGGAGAAAATGTAAAGAATACGTGGTATATTTTACGAATTGTATGTTCTGTTTATATTCCTCCTGTTCCTTCTCGTCTCAAAAAGAAAACTTTAAGCTCCTGATTTTCCATTACCCACCTCTAACCTATATTACCACGAGTTTTCCACGAAGTGGCCGGAAAAATAGTTAGACTCTTGATCGCGTGGATTATTGCCGTAGATTTTAGTACTTGAAACTCTCCAATAACGAATACCATTGAGAGAATGCAATCAGAAATAGCATGCATTGCTAATACGGAAAAACTGACTAGCGTAACTTCTCCTAATATAGTCGGGGGTTTTGTAGAGACTGTTTCCATTTTAGCCGATCTGCTATTATAGCAGGGTTCGAATATTATAGCTAATTTCAAGGAAAATCTCTTTCACAAGTACGAGGAATTTAATGACCTGCATCCTTTAAACTAGCAATCAGTTTTAGGGAACAATAAATTTATGGTCAAATAAAATCTTGTGCGATGAAAAAATACAGATTATAGATTTTAACCACAAATTGCTGCATACGTAAGCCAATATAGTCTGAACCTGTTAAAAACTTGTCTTTATTATAGCTAGGCTCAAATTATAGCCGGGGAGACCATCCGTCGTCCTAACGTTTATAGCCGAGGCTACAATAGGAGTATTTACGGCATTTAGAAACAAACTGGGTTATGTTGTGTCTTGGTACAGTAAAAAAGCTGTTTGTTGTTATGTATTGCAGAATGCATCGTCAACAGCGGAGTAACCAAGCGTAGACTTTCCCCTCTGCAAGTTTCCAGATTCAGCAGGAAGGTGTTGTTACCAGTACATTGTATATTTCAAGATAAGGACTCGTACCAAAATGCCAAGCTCAGATTCGAATTAATTTAAATGCTTTGTTAGATCTACAAAGTAGCGAAAATCAAAAAACAAATGAAATCGCTTAAAGATTCTGCTATAGAACAACTTCACAATAGTACGTTGGTCATTGGTTGATGATCTTGGAGATAATAGTTACATACTAAAAATGCCCAAATTTTTAAATAACGAAGCTCTAGCGATATATGTGGAATATGTGAATAGACTGACAT